>JAQGAE010005364.1:0-11346 GCA_034696685.1 Julus scandinavius
ATAAGACGCTACAGACTATAAGACGCTACAGACTATAAGACGCTACAGACTATAAGACGCTACAGACTATAAGACGCACCTTAATTTTTAAGCAATTTTTTTAAAAAAAAACAAGTAGTATAAGATGCAAGTATAAGACGCACCTGAATTTTTGAGGCAATTTTTTGAAGAAAAAAGTGCGTCTTATAGTCCGTAAAATACGGTATGTAGTTTATGAATTATATAGTTTGAGACTCAACTACTCGAAATTGTGGTGTACAATATGAGTTATGCTTATGAAAATGTATATGTGAGGGAGTAGGAACCAACCTCCTCTTCCTCCACACAAAAATATCCAAAAACGCCCTGGACTTCTTACAAATTCACACTTTCCTTATGATAATAAACATACGCCTACACCATCTTACTTATTATCCTTATATGTACATGTAGTTATGAAATATAATATACATTTATGGGGGTTACGTTTACTCTATGCATTTTTAAATGAATGTACTTAATGCCTACGCACGAATGTTTTGGCATTTTACCTTTTATTTCATTGACGAACTTGTTTTAATGACCATCCTATAAACTCATTATATGCAATGATGAAATAGACAAAAATCACGTCCCAAACACATTAATAAACTAACATAAAGTACACGTGAAGAAAACTCAATTGTCTACGAGATGTGAAAACTTATTCCCTCATTTCTTTGCGGTTTAATAAAAGTCTAATTAAAGTTATTAAACTTGAAAATTGAAATATTTTCAATAAATGTGATTAAAGGTTGGTTGAGCATCTAAAATATCCAAAAAAATCACAAATTTGACTTAGAAATTTAGTTTTGTTTTACGAGAAGTATTCCCAATTACAATTTAAAAAAATACAAATTCAGGAATTCACATCTGCGATTCTTCAGGTTAACAAACAATTCAACTACAGTATTTACAGTTCGTTTCAAGAATGTTAAAATAACAAAGTGTTGAGTTTCAACACGTCATTATCGAGCCTAGATTTTCTCAGTACATGGCAATATACTGTAGGGAAATACACGAGGTCTGTCCCAAAAGTAAGTGTACTGATTTGCCTACGAGTGATTATTAATTCCCCACAAAGGGGAATGCACAGCTTATGGATAGGGGAGACCGGGGCACAGTGGTACAACGTCTTTATAAAATCAGGTTTTATCAGCAACCTAATGCTTTTGATTTGCAAAGAAGCTGTATGCAGCACTCTTTCATTAACCAAAATTTCTTCGATCTGACACAAGTATAGAAGAAAATATTTGCAGTTAGTTTTTGTTCTTGAAAACTAATTCTATTCAACTTGCAATTGGATTTTTATTCTAGGTGTAATTATAAAACATTAGTAATGATGCGATATACCATTGACAAGTGTATATATCCAGCTAGAATTTCAAACTAAAGTTTATGTTAATAAGCCATGTGGTCAGCTGTAAGGCCTTATTCAAATCACATTGGTCATACGGGGTACAGTGGACCACAACATTATGGGGTACAGTGGGACATGTCCCAGCATACCCCAATTAATGTTTTTGGAAAATATTTGTATATTTTCTCATTAATCATAACTTTAAATAAAAACCATGTTTAAATTTATGTTTTAAAGTAAAAATGGTTCACAATCACAAAAAAAACACATTTGGACGAGTAAGCAGTGAAAATATGAAAGCTGCTGTAATTACGTTTAATTTTAATAGTTTTTGTAATTTATACTTGGAATTTTAAAATGACGTGCTGAATTAAACACAATTAGCCAATGTGGTGTTCTGTTTCTTTTAAAATTTTTCTTAATCTCGCGTGGACCACTGTACCCCATGCCATGTCCCACTGTGCCACGGTATAGGGGCACAGTGGGACAGTCTGCACCACCAACTTTAATCTTTACAGCAAAAAAACTAGTAGCTCTAAAACGATGGCAAAATGAATACAGATCCTGAAGGCTTGCATATTACTGTGTTATTCTTTTAAAATGCTACGAGTTAAATATTAACGATCATATCAAGTGATAGGGGGTGCTGCAGTTCCACAGTACCTATACACGAGCCACTTTTGGGACATACCTCGTGTACTATAATGATCATAACCTACTCTTGGTAGAGGTTTTCAGATACTTACGAAAGTAGGTAATTCAGCGGGTTTAAGCATGAACATATAAATATAAAAAATAATTTTGGGTGATCGCCAGCCAAAAATATTAAAACAATGTTTTCTTATATCATTACAAGCCTGAATTTCAAGGACAAAACCATGATTTACAAGTAAAAATTCTTCTGTTTACGAATGCCTATGTCATGATGTTCACTCACTGGTATAATTAATTAACAAATTCTTGGAGAATTTTTATACAGTACTGAAAATGTAAAAAATCTCAGTAAATCGGCAGAATTTTGGAGAAATAGAGTTTTGAATCTGGTAAAATCTTTCTTTAGCAGTAAACTTGTTTACATATTTGAACACATAAAATGTAAGGTACATG
The DNA here is from genome assembly GCA_034696685.1 of Julus scandinavius. Classification (NCBI taxonomy): domain Eukaryota; kingdom Metazoa; phylum Arthropoda; class Diplopoda; order Julida; family Julidae; genus Julus; species Julus scandinavius. Next base: position 2,486 of record JAQGAE010005364.1, read on the forward strand.
TTAAAATTCAATCTTCTTAATATGTTAGCCTTTCAGTTTCTGCTGAAATTTCTAAAATGTTTTTTTGGTGGTGAAAAGCTGGTCAGGATCAAATGGCTGCCATTTTAGTAAACATTTCCCCACTAAGTGTTTGGGGCATTATAGGCATTAAAGGCATCACTCGGTTAATAGCCTCTCAAAGATAGCAAAACAAACTTTTCAATTTCACTAAAGACAGCTGGGAAAACTGTAAACACTTATATAAACATGTGTAGCGTGCCATTACTGAATTCTGCACATTCGTGTTAAATTAAATAAAGATAGTAATGGAAAAAAATATTTAAGAAACACATAACTCAATGATATACACTGTGAGTCATTAAAAATGAGAACCCAATAAAAATATCACAACTTGGTGAAAAATGCTTCGATTTAAATTAAATTTGGCATTTACATAGAACAATAGTGACTTCTCGAGAGGGGGTGGAAGTCCCCCCTCGTAGGCTAAATTCCCAGGTAGGTGTTGAAGGCCCATCCCCTGGCGTTGGTGTTTAGCCCTCGTGTTGCAGAAATAGGCCAACGTTAAAAATCAACCAAACAAACCAAACAAACAATGTTACCTTTTTGAATAAAAGTGGATTAGGATCCCAAACTTTATATAAAATTTTCGATATTTCAATATGTTGTGACTTTTTCAAGAGAAACAACTGTACTATTCTTCCAATAAATGACATGTACTGTATATTGCGAGAAATTTCCTGTGTGAATAGGAATAGAGTTGCTCAACATTTCCTAAAAATCTAATAATGAAAAATTTTCAAACAGGAAGGAACATTGTGGTGATGATGAAAAACCTCGTGATGATATTTTTGCGATCAATTGGGTTCAGCAACCACGGGTTTGGCCAGCGGATATAGCGTCAGATATTTGAATGAAATCACAATGTTGAGATAATTTCACTCCTTATTGTTATCATTATTGCGATCGAGTAATTTCAATCTGATTTTTGAAATGAAAACAACGCAATGAACATTGTTTAGCAATTTAGTTTGCACATGTTTGCGTAGTGCAATAAACAGTAAGCGTGCTCGAGTGACATTTGGGAAACAATTATAAAATGCGAATTTCTCATAATACAACAACCACTTGAAAATGGGAGTGTTGAATACTAACAAGAGTCCATTCCAAGAGTGATTGAGACTTTTTTGAAATTACACCAGATTAAGAAAGCTCCACTGTCATCTTGTTATATAGAGTCCAACCCTCATCACTTCTGCACAATGGCTAATTACTTAATCGGCAGTTACATTTTCCTCCCCTCTAAAAACTGAACGAAATTACCCTATATTCTGAGGGCTCTAACTGCAATTTGACTGTCTGCTTTACCCCTTGAAATTAACTTATGCCAGGGAAACCTAGGGGATAACACAGTGCGCCCTACTCTTGAGAGCGCACTGTCACCCTTTTAGAGGAATGAACAGGGTGTTTTGAATCTTAACGTCTGTGAGGGGTATCTGGATCAGAGAGGATTTTCTAACCTTATACAATATAATATAGTTAACACAATCTGTAATTTGTTGGAATTGCCCATTGCAAAAAGATATTTAAAGAAATCGAGATATTTATACTGCACTACAGGATGTACTGTCACACGAGTCGTGTTATAAACTTAGAAAGTTCTCCGTTATACGAGTATTGCTTAGGAATGTATACCCTCCAAAAATGTTGATTGCATCTGCCTCGTAGGCACGTCTTTGCTCGAGATAATATACACACCGCGGTGCAAGTGGAGAAAACATCTTAAACCTAAAAGGGTGCATGGAATATAACCAATTCTGTGGAAGCATGAGGCTAAGAGGGCTAGTAGCATTTTATATCAAGTATTCTGTAAAGTTAATGGGATTTACATCCCACATAATTTACACCCTGCCATTGTTAAGGACATCATAATACCACATTTTAAGTAGGGAATCACCTAGCCTGTACAAGGAAGCGTTGATGATTGAAAGCAATTTGCACCGTTAAACAGTCGAAATTCTACAGAAATGGAATTCCAAAGCTTGCAGGGAAATAGAATTTCGAAGCGTGCAGAGAAATGGAATTTCGAAGCGTGCAGAGAAATGGAATTTCGAAGCGTGCAAAGAGATAGAATTTCGAAGCGTGCAGAGAAATGGAATCCCAAAGCGTGCAGGGAAATGGAATTTCGAAGCGTGCAGGGAAATGTAATTTCAATGCGTGCAATGGAAATGGAATTCCAAAGCGTGCAGGGAAGTAGAATTTCGAAGCGTGCAGAGAAATGGAATTCCAAAGCATGCTGAGAAATGGAATTTTGAAATAGAAGTAAACGAGAGAAAAAATGGAACAGATTTTAAAAAAAAATATATTTAATTAACTAGGATAGTCTTTTCTCTGATTTAAAAAACGAAAAAACAACTACAATTTGCTTCAATTTCAGTATAATACTTTATGAATTTAATTGTTGGCTTTTAGAGCTATTATTTCGATTGGTTAAATTTTGATTTGTTGTTAATTGAAACTGAAATTACATGGAATTCTGGATTGTTATCAATATTAATTGCACGGTTCAGGTAAGATGGAATTTTTCTCGGTGTTAGAGTAATTCCTTACAGAAGAGTTAGAGGAAGATACAGATGATTAAGGGGAAAATCATTTGCCAGTAATAAGCTAAGATTGCATTTACTGTAACAGGAATATACAGTTTTTTAGTTTTAAGCTTGAAAGGGTAACATCCCTTATTTGCACCCCTTACTACGTACACATTTATAGTGAGTAACTAGTTTCCAGGCCAGAACTGTAGGCGATGGTATATTTTTACTTTAAACATACTAAACACACTCTAACCAAGAAAGTGGCCACCTATAGCGAGGAATACCACAGTCGAAAAATAGCAATAAAACTGACATTTCGTCGGTGGTCTAAAGTGATTTCCGAGTAATGCTTTGGAATGCTCCATAAAAATCTTGATTGCTTTTGCCTCTAAGACTTAAATCTTAAGCACTTTCTTGGAATTTTTTTATAGACTAAATTCTCGAGTATATTTGACTTTACTACACTTGAGCAAGAACATTCCGTAAATTCAAATAATGACCAAAATAGGCTTTCGTTCGCCACTTTTATACCCAAAACTACAAGCATTACAGAAACATCACCAAATAATAAATAATATATTAAAATACAAATAATTAAAAAATGGTACTATTTGATTGTTGTCGAAGAACAGGATTAATTGCCCAGTTTAAAGAGGTTTAAGCAAAAATATTTCACATGTTCTCCCTTCTCTAAAGTACACAAGTTTTATAACTGGTGTCTCGATACTATAAAAACTGACGAATTTTGGTGTATTTTTAGGTCGCATTTTATTACCATAAATTAAATTCTACGACAACATGATCGTTGACCTATTAAATCATCACAGTCGCCTAATAAGGGAAAAACCTCACTTTTTCAAAGAAACAAAACGGGTTAAAATTTTGAATATTATTACTGTCTTAAATTTCTCAAAATTTAATTATTTGACATCTTATTCTACTTTTACTGTCACAGATTTCCCGTATTTGTAAATTTGAGAAAAACGGTATTAATTACAACTGGAATGATTTTTGAAATAAAAAATTTAAAGTTTTCAGACAATATAAAATTATAAAATTTTAACATTCATCCAACTAAAATAAAATGTTAGATTTTGGTTGGTAAAACGTAGGGGGCCAACATTTAATGTCCATAATGTTTGTATTTTATCTCACTGATATACAAACAATTAAAACAATGTGTTAACTTGGAGAAATCAAGGCAAAACACACTCGAATATAGTATTTGTTGTTGATATTTCGTTATAAAAATATCATTTCACAATGTTGACCCAAGTTGTGAACCGACAATCCAACCATGACTCAAAAGCTTTTGGTGATTGTGGGTGAGGAAGACATAAATTTACATTTTAAAATTTTGAACACTGTGAGTCATAAAAAAGTAGAGCCCAATAAAAAAATCGCAACTTGGTGAAAAATGCTTCGATTTAAATTAAATTTGACACTTACATAGACCAATAGTGTAGGAATAACAATGAATTATAAAATGTATTCAAAATGTACCTCGGTGGTATTTACACAAGCCCGGAGTCTAACACGCCATTCTTCGATTGTCGAATCGATTAATTCTACGCCGGTCGAGTTCAATCCAAGTTTTCTTAATTAGTAGTTTCGAGTCTTCGATATTATTAATCGATTTGTAAACCTTTTCCGGGAGAACTCCCCAAATTTTGTAGTCCACCTGATTCGAGTCCGGTCTGTTTGGTGGCCAGTGGTTGGCTTCGATGAACTGTGGCGTTTCCGGTTGCGGCGGTTCAACCGTTTCTCAAGCACGGTCGAGTTGAAAAATGAAAAAATCCGAAATTTGTCCCATGTCCGGAACATGTTTTTTTATTCCTACACTATTGTTCTACGTAAATGCCAAATTTCATTTAAATCGAAGCATTTTTCACCAAGTTATGATTTTTATTTAATTGGGTTCTACTTTTTTATGACTCAGTGTATAATAATTTTATAATTTAAAATGAAATTAACTCACCGATGACGTAGATGGGTGGTTTTGGTAACTCCAATGGAATGTCCTCTGTCTTCGGCCCTTTGCTAAAAGGAGCGCATGAGCACTTGATACAAGGACCACAACATTTCTTGACCTTGCCAGGTGGGTTTGGTGAATAGGATCTGGACATGGCTTTACCCATTTTTCTTGTTTTCTAATGAAGTCTGTTTATGTCTTCTTGACTCTCCTGGAAGTGACTGTCCGAACACGACGGTGGTCCAATCATCAATGGCTTGTTATTCAATTAAATAGCATTTTGATAGGAGCTCATTACGAGAGATTTCCGGCCTATTGAAACGCAAGAGTCTCTTCCTACGCAGAAATTTGTATTCTGGAAAATTGCAATGTCTGCCGATTGCAGAAGTCGATGATTCAAGCGATATCGTGCATATGAATTAAATTCGTATCATTCAATCGTCATTTGGCAGTAGTATGTTAACTTACGCCTTGTGTCGAACGCTTTCATGGATTTGGAGATGCGGTTTTTTAATTATTTTCCAGAGTTGGGTATCCTCCAACTTTGCATTTTTTTTTGTCTTCAATAACCGCAAATCTTTGGCGGACGTGGCAGGAAGTATTTTTCCGAGAGTTTCTTGTCTTCAGTGGATATTTTTCCAAGAGCTTCTGGTCTTCAGTAGATATTTTTCAGAGCTTCTAGTCTTCAGTGGCTCTGGTTTCCAAGAGCTTCTGGTCTTCAGAGGCCATTTCACCAAGAGCTTTGTCTTCAGTGGCTATTTCACTAAGAGCTTCTGGTCTTCAATGACTATTTCACCAAGAGCTTCTGATCTTCAGTGGCTATTTCACTAAGAGCTTCTGGTCTTCAGTGGATATTTCACCAAGAGCTTTTAGTCTTCAGAGGCCATTTCACCAAGAGATTTTAGTCTTCAGTGGCTATTTCACTAAGAGCTTCTGGTCTTCAATGGCTATTTCACTAAGAGCTTCTGGTCTTCAGTGGATATTTCACCAAGAGCTTCTGGTCTTCAGTGGATATTTCACCAAGAGCTTTTAATTAGTCAGCAGTGGCTATTATTCCAAGAGCCTCTTGTCTTCAGTGGCTATTATTCCACGCGCTTCTAGTCTTCAATGGCTTTAGTTTCCAAGAGCCACTTGTCTTCAGTGGATATATTTCCAAAATCTTCTGGTCTTCAGTGGCTATGTTTCCAAGATCTTCTTGTCTTCAGTGGCTCCAGTTTTCAAGAGCTTCTGGTCTTCAGTCGCTATTTTTCCATGAGCTTCTAATCTTCACTTCAAATTTTCCTTGATTGCTGACCTTTGACCAGTTAATCCAACACCAGTCTATTAATTTCGTAAATTCAAATCACAATGTCCAAACTTCAACTTCTGGTTATATATCCTCCAATGTCCAATGTTTCTCTCGGGGAAGCCGATGAAACTTCCTCCGATGTTGTTATCCCAAAGTTTTATGTTTAAATAAATGTGGTTTACGAGCGCTGTTGATATCGATACACAACCAGACTAGGATTAAATGTTGACACAAGTGCAAAATGTAAAATATAATTATTTCATGAACCGTAGTCACGAAACCCGAGATACTCAAGGCTAAAACTTTTTCAACGTATGGCAAATTGTTTAGCACAAATTTAAAACTTTCTCCTGTTGCACACTCCTCCTACATCGGTTGTGGCCTGACTTAGATGGTAGGTGGCCAAACAGGAATTTTTGAGAGGCAACAACGTCCCAGGGGTCGCTGCGGTTCACTCACAAATCACAACTACGATTCTGTGTTGCTGGTAGAATAACCAGAAATGGTTTTTTTTACTACGCATCATATATGAAATGTGTTACCACACAGCTGACAGTGGCACATAATCTACAACGGAAGGAAATGAGGAATGCTGCTGAGTGGAGTTGCCATAAAAAATGGGTTACACCAAATTAGGTTATCCATGGAGGAGAAAGGTTTAAGGATCTACCTACTTAACTTAATTTTCATTTCGAGCTAATAAACAATGATTATATAAGGAATTTAATGTTTCAGACTGGTCTACCCAATGCCCTCGATTTTAGTTAGGGTTGGAGGAAGGCAAAATCTAATGTCCAAATTTCTAAGTATGGATAATTTGTTTCTCTTTTAAAAAGCAAAAGTAAAATTGTTAAAATTTGGAAGCGAGTGGGTAGGGGAGAGTGGGTAGGAATGGACCATTTTTCACCTTTTTATTTTTAAAATTATCCGCAAATCATAAAACGTAACAAGTTTTATTCACACATTTACTTTATGCTATTGGGACTATTGTTCACAGTGTTTAAAATATTTTCGTATTACTAAAATAAGAAAAATAATTAAAATTAAACTACTCTACAAATTGTCCCTGCTGGACACTGTTTTTAACACGAAAGTACAAAGAATTTTACTACACTAAATTAATTTTTTTAATTTATTTGCAATAATAGGAACACACTTTACTTTTTAACAGGATTTTTTTACGAAAAAATAACGAACTATTGAAGATAAACTAACATTGATGCAAAATGTGTAGATTTCCCGCAATTCCTTCACACAGAAAGCTTTCAAATTTTAAATTATTGGCAATGTCCCATTCCTCCTGCGTCCCATTCCTACCCACTCTCCCCTATAGTTTAATTTCAATTATTTTTCTTATTTTGGTAATGAGAAAATATTTTCAACACTGTGCACAATATTCACAATCGTATAAAGTAAATTTGTGAATAAAAATTGCTACGTTTTATGGTTTGTGAATAATTTAAAAATAAAAAGAACATGAATTCCAACCCACTCTCCCCTATAGTTTTAGAAAAGTTTAATATTTGAAGTAAAAACTAAGATTTTGGTAGTGAAAACACACTTTTCCTTCCCGTATTCATGCGCTTCATCACAAGGCCACCACGAGTGTCAATCTTTTTACACATTCAAATTTTAAATTATTTTCAGTGTCTTATTCTGATGGAGTAGTTAACCCTTCCTGTCCCATTGTTACTCACTCTCACCTACTATTCATAGTCGAGAGATGGCGCCATAATCCGAGCATTGAAAAACATTAAATATTACGCTGCCATCTATCGCCCATATGTACAACTTAGGAATTATACAGTCAAAGCTACCCTCAAAAAATTCTGTGATTTTGTCACTGAAATAATACACTAAGCATGACATTAATCCAACAATTTACAAAGTCAGTTTGCTGAAAATAATAATTGAATAATTGCCGTCACATCCTGAGAAATTAAATATCCGTTTTTGTAATAAATTTAAGGGATTTATTAAGACTATTTAGTGTCACCAGAATTAATGACATGTCCAATGTACAAAAAAAAAGCATTCAATTTCTTCAATCGGTAAATGCTCAATGAACGATAATAATGTCATAATTTTAAGCAGTAAATTAGCACAATGAATCATAATATGTGAATCATTATAAATTTGTCACATGGTGAGAATGAATTTATTTTTATTTTGAAATTTAATCAAATAACGTGGGTGAATGTTTACTCATCTGATTTACTCATATTTCTATTTTTAACTTGTTTTTATTATTACAAATAATTCAAGTGCTGGATTTCTCCCCTTAAGGGTCTCTTAACTTGAGGTTTTTTTGTACACCATCGGGGTAAATTTAATTTTTGTTAGTTATTTGGGTAGAGTACCTTAATACCCATTTAAAAAACCAAAAAACGCGGAGATATTCATATGAAAAAGTTTCTCTGATCAATTTGTTGTTTTCTACTTTAATAAAACTAAAATTAACCATGTATAATTTCTAGATGCTTGTAAAAATGCGTCTGGCGTCAGCTGTGGGAATTATGTAATAATTAAATTAATGCGTGGTAATTGGAGAAACTCATAATTTCAACGAAACTTGTGTTATAAGCATGGTGAAATACAGAAATTTTGAGTAAAAAAAAAACATAAACATCATTATTAAAGTATATTAAATCATTTTTGAAAGGAGTGTAAGTGAGACTTGTAATAGCAAACCTTCTTTGATCATCCCACGTACGAAATTTGAAAATTACCGTGAACAAATATGCATAATTACATAACTAAATATAATAAAATAATTTTAATTTGACAGTTTATTTGATACGGTTGTTCGTAGACTAATTATTTCGTTCCGACAAATCTTGTCTGATGTTTAGTTTCCCATTTTGCGAGTAAAACTATATCCTGAGGAACTTGACGATTATTTTATGATTATTTTATGAGAGACTCAGACATTTAGTAAAACAAAATGAGGAGTTTTCTGTGAATTTCTTTCTATCTAAAGCAGGACTTATCAAAAATGGAAGTAATTTAAGAA
>JAQGAE010005365.1:0-11346 GCA_034696685.1 Julus scandinavius
TTTCAAATGCATTTTTGGGGCCCTTCGGATGCATTTTTTCGGATTTTTCTTGCAGAATTCGACTCGTTATAACATGTACTAACCAATTCTGCAAGAAAAACCCGCAATAACTTCTACTTTCTAATTCTGCAAGAAAAAACGGCGATTTCAAAAGTCATCATAAAAAGCTGATAAAAAATAATAAAAATGTACCCGAAGGGCCCGTTTTTTTTTGGCTCAATAATGAATATTTTTTCCGCAAAAATGATTTTTCTTTTTCTAGGAAAAACACGTTTATTAGGCGGAGAATTATTTGTAAAAACAATTACGATAAAAATGAGGGTTTTTTTTGGCGTAAATAGGATTTTTTTTTGAGGAAACATGAATTGTTTTTAAAGGAAGACGATATTTTTTGGCTTAAAAATGACTTTTTTCAGCCTTGTTTTCAATTTTCGGTTACAATTTTAGGCCTAGATTGGCTGAATAAGTTTGAAAAACAATGAATTAGAAGCTTACTAGTAGCATTGATATGCACTTCAATTGTTATTGCTATAGTTTATTGAACTGCTCGAACTAGCGATAAGATCCCTCTTTATGGTTAACAATAATGTTTTATTCAAATAAAAACCTTAATTAAAACTTATTATCAATTTAAATAACCCTCGCACGCTAAATATACCAGACAAACCTCATTTCACTTTTTACGACGCTTTCGATAACGGACATCCCTCCATAATTCGAACGTTATCCGTGCTGTAGGCAGATTCGAAATGCACTCGTGCCTAGGAAAATAAGAATTCAGGGTTAATGTAAAAGCTATTTTAATAAAGACGATAATTATATCGACACTGAAGCTTTCATTGTATATTTTGTGATGGATATTGAGACATGTGTTTGATAATTTGACAAACATCTACTTACAGAATTAATCGTCAAAACATTATGCTGAGGAACAAATTCCGTGCTGTTTGCAATTCTGAAATGTACTTGCTTCTAGAAACATCAATAAACGTTGTCTTTATAAGATAAAATTTCATTTTTATTGACGTTATTATTGTATATTATGCGATATTCAACTAGAGGTTTATTTGATAATTACATGAAAGGCTTCTTAGGGAATTAATCTATGAAATACTAAGCTTAGGTGTAATCTAAATAGAATTCCTGTTGTTTGCAGTTTAGAAATGCACATGCCCCTAGAAACAAATTATTAAACATGTATGGCCTGCATAAATGTGTTTTGTTTAAGTCAAAAATTCCTTTATACTGTAAATTACGTGATATTTAGAGATACGATTACGTTATAATTATGCAAAAAAACGACACACTAGGCTAACGTGCAATAGCCATGAATGCACTCTAGCGTCACCTGGCGGGATGCTGCTGAACTTCTGGCAGATTTTATTAGCACACACTTATAGGGGGACTCGTTTCAAATGGTTAAGTACTCAATCAGAAGCAAAATAAGAGATTTTTTTTTAATATATTATCTTTCAACGTTTTTAATCTGGACAACCTTGAATTTTCATTATAGTTGTGGCATTTAGACACATTCCAGTGATGCTAATAGGAAATTATATAGTGCTAGGTACAGTGGAACCTCGGTTTACGAACACCACACGTTGTTTCACTTCGCAAGCGATGCTTCAGTTCACGAACTCATTTCTCTGGACCACCGATCAAAGGTCCGAGTATCTGCAATTGTTCTACTAGTTCCAGCAGAACATCTTTGTTACGGATAAGTTTTAATAAATACAAGAAACATTTAAAATGTGTTATAATTTCCAATGATTTAAATTAAAATCGATATTAGTTTCAAGGATATAGCCTCAATTGCAAATATAGCAAAAGTTCATCTCTCGTTTTCTCCACTCCAATTTCAGATGCAATAGATGAGAATCCATCGATGACGTCGATTTGAGACTGAAATCATATAATTAACAGCAGAATAGATTATAATATTACAAATTATCCTAGCGGAAACAATGTTTGTTAAAGTAAATTTCTTAAACAGAATCTGCGAATGAAGTTGATTCGCAGCAACGTGAGCATGACGACATCACGTGGGTGTCTTTATTTCCTATAATGTTGGAATTCATGGATATGTATATATTAAACTGCTTTCTTCTAATATTATTCTTATATTTATTTCCTGCCTGTATTAATTCCACACCTAAAGCCATAACATGTTAAAAAACATTTTAGGCCAAAAAACGCATTATTTGTATTTCCATTAATTCCAACGGGAAAAATCCATTCGGATCACGAACTTTTCGGTTTGCGAACAGGGTCGAGGAACAGGATTAAGTTCGTAAACCTAGGTTCCACACATACCCACACGATGCATCCACCGAGCACGTGCAGTTTTCGAATACTCGCGACGAGCATCCACCGAGCACGTGCAGTTTTCGAATACTCGCCACGAGCATCCACCGAGCACGTGCACGTGCACCTGTCACGCGCAAAGCACGTGGTGTTTGTCAACGTGGCGATCACCGCTCCCCCTGGTGTCCTCCTGGGGTCCTCTGGTTCCCCTTGGCGGCCGTTTATCGAACTAATGAGAATTTATGTAAAACATGGGGGAAAAATATTTTGAAAAAAGTCGTCCCTGGTGTCTCCCCTCCCCATGTGAAACGTGCTTATCTGTTGTTAGGTGTGTTCACGTTTGGAATGGCTGCTGTGTTTTCACAAATGGTGGATATGTTAAATGGTCCGTAATCGTGTATCTCTCCGCTCGTTATTCCTTAGCCCATTTGTTTCAGTATCAGCGTTTGGCACCAGGGCGCTTCTTTTGGCGCATCCAGAAGCGGGTAATTGGCGTTGCATGTGCATATATAGTAAGGGCGCCCTTCTGCAAAAAGTGAGATAGGCCTCGCTCCGGCAGCCATTAATTTTCAAGCTCCAGGTCTGCCTCAAAACATGTGTTGGCGTTTTTTCCTAGAGATAATGGAGAAAAGGCGAATTAAACATATAGTGGATCCCATCTATATTCAAACTGTCAAGGAGAAACGCGGCTAGGGGGCGCTGCGAACATCTATCAAATGACATTGATGCTTTTTCTTTTTTTTTGGATAAAAAAACAACTTGGGTTAATGAAAACTATAAAAGCAGCTTCACACTTTATGAAACTAAAAATTATTTTTTTAAATTTCATTTAAAAACCCTGATTCGGAATTGATTCTAATTTGACACAATTATGGGATATTAAAAACATAATGTGGATGATTAAAAACGGTTGAAGAAATATAGATTTTGATCATTTATGTTTGGATCGTATTTATTTGGATCATATAAATCTGGAGCATTAATTTTTGAATCGTAAAAACTTTGATTATCTAATTTGAGATGCTGCAGATTTTGATAAATTATATTTGGTTTGTGTAAATTTGGATTATAAGTTTGGATCGATATTTGGATATTTAAACTATAACTTTGGATTGTTCATTTTTGGATGATTTATATTTGGATCGTTTAAATTTGGAATATAAGTTTGAATTATATAGATAAGGATCATATATATTTCGATTGGTCATATTTGCATTGTATGAATTTGAATAATAGTTTGGATCATATAAATTTCGATTGTTCATTTTTGGAAATTTTGGATGGTATAAATTTGGATCTATTACATTTAGATAATTCATATTTGGATGGTAACAAATTTGGATCACATAAATTCCGATTGTTTATATTTGGATCATTTTTATTAGGATTGCATAAATTTGGATTATAAGTTTGGATCGATATTTGGATTGATCATATTTGGAAAATTTGGATCGATTTCATCTGGACCATTCATATTTTAGATGGTAAAAACTTTGATTATATAAATTAAGATTCGGCATATTTGGAAAATTTATATTTGGTTTGTATAAATTTGAACTATAAGTTTGGATTGTTCATTTTTGGATGATTTATATTTGGATCGTATAAATTTGGAATATAAGTTTGAATTATATAGATAAGGATCATATATATTTCGATTGCTCATATTTGGATCATTTTTATTTGCATTGTATTAATTTGGAATATAAGTTTGGATAATACAAATTTAGGATGTATTACATTTGAATAATTCATAATTGGATGGTAAAAAATGTTATCATATAATTTCTATTGCTCCTATTTGCATCATTTTTATTTGCATTGTATAAATTTGGATTATAAGTTTGGATCATATAAATTTCGACTGATCATATTTGGAAATTTTCGATCGTATAAATTTGGATGTATTACATTTGGATAATTCATATTTGGATGGTAATAAATTTAGATCATATAAATTCCGATTGTTTATATTTGGATCATTTTTATTAGGATTGCATACATTTGGATTATAAGTTTGGATCACAAAAATTTAGGATGTATTACATTTGGATAATTCATAATTGGATGGTAAACAATTTGGATCATATAATTTGGATTGTTCATATTTGGATCATTTTTATTTGCATTGTATGAATTTGGATTATAAGTTTGGATCATATAAATTTAGATTGATCATATTTGGAAAAAAATTTTTAAAAATACATTTGGATAATTCATTTGGATAGTAAAAAATTGGATCATATAATTTAAGATTGTTCAAATTTTGATCATTTTTATTGGTATTGTATAAATTTGGATTATATGTTTGGATCATATAAATTTCGATTGTTCATATTTGGAAATTTTGAATGGTATATAAATTTGGATCTATTACATTTGGAAAATTCATATTTGGATGGTAGAAAATTGGATCATATAAATTTGAACTGTTCATACTTGAATGATTCATATTTGGATGGATTGTCATATTGGATCGTAGAAATTTAGATAATTTATGATTGGATCATGTTATAATTTGGATAGTTCAAATTTGGATCGTGGATGTACATGCATGTTCAATTTCTGATAATATCCACGACATTTTGTCCATATTTGGAATGAAATTATGTTGCTATGTCCAGGTGGTGATTGTAAATCCGGCGTTAAGTGAACACGTCACGCTCATTTGCATATTCTAATAAAAACGTTGGCCGTTGATAAAAAGGTGCAAAGGGTCCATTGTGCGATTTTTGAACAAGGGCCTTTGGCTTCCATTTAAAGCTAGGCTTCAATGGGCCGATTCAGGAATTGTATCAATAGAAAGAAGACATTTATTACGTTTGCCAATGAAAAGGAAGAGTTTTAGGAAGAGATAAAAAGGAGGGGAGGTCCTTTCATTGTCAAAGGGCCTGATTTATGGATTTAGGGCATCGTTCATATTTGGACCCTTAGAAAGAGACGTAACGGACGCTCGCATTCAAATGCTAATGACCCCATATCTACCAAATGATGAAAATCTTGGCCATCACACACACGTATACTACATTTCACATTCTCAATGGGCCAAATTTCGAATTACAAAACGTGGGGACCTTGACCATTTTTTTAAGCCGCAAAAACCATTCATAAACTGTTTAACAACATTTAATTAATGATACGAAACTTAATACTTTGTGTTGTTAAATGATATGGCCAGGGTGGAAAACCCATATATGGGACATGTATGGCTAGACAAGATATTGGACACATATGACAACATGTGCTGAACATGTCTAAACATGATCAATATGTGTGCCAATATTATCCTATCCCACATCGAAGTCCAACTGCTATCCAAGTCCAAATATTATCCATACTTGGCTTATCTGGCACATCCAAATATTATAAAAATCCAAACCCAAATATTATCCAAACATGATTGTATATGGCACATCCAAATCGCATCCATATATGGCTAAATATGGCATATCCAATTCCAAATATTCTCCAAACAAGGCCATATCTGGCACATTCTAATATTATCCAAACATGACTATATCTGGCACATCCAAATCCAGATATTATCCAAACATGATTGTATATGGCACATCCAAATCCAAATAGCATCCGTTCATGGCTATATATGGCACATCCAATTCCAAATATTCTCCAAACATGGCCATATCTGGCACATTCAAATATTATTCATACATGACTATATCTGGCACATCCAAATCCAGATATTATCCAAACATGATTGTATATGGCACATCCAAATAGCATCCATACATGGCTATATATGTCATATCCAATTCCAAATATTCTCCAAACATGGCCATATCTGGCACATTCAAGTATCTTCCATACATGACTATATCTGGTACATCCAAATCCAGATATTATCCAAACATGATTGTATATGGCACAACCAAATCGCATCCATACATGGTTATATATGGCACATCCAAACTTATATATGGCACTTCCAAATCCAAATATTATCCATAAATGGCTATATATGGCACATCCAAATCAAAATAAAATCCAAATCCAAATCTAAATATTGCCCAAAGATGACTTTATATGGCACATCTAAACTTATATATGGCACTTCCAAATCCAAATATTATCCATAAATGGCTATATATGGCACATCCAAATCCAAATCTAAATATTACCCAAACATGACTATATATGGCCCATCTAAACATGTGACAGATCCAATATATCGTTAACCATAAGTATTGTTTGAGCTGTGATATGGCCCTAGGGATATCATAAATCCCATATCCCAAACACGTCCACATATCACGTGAATAGGGCTAGGTACATATTTTAGTGCTTTCCCCTAGGGCGGCGCCTCAATCGCCAAATGCCAATTGTAGGGTGTGTAGCCAGTTGCACATTTTGGAGGCTTGTGTTTGATATGGTTGAATCCGCATGACGTCCAATTCATTGTGGTCCAACAAGGATGTAACTTGTTTAGCAAATGGAAACATCCATTGATGGCCCATTGTTCGGCAGCCATTAGAGCAGTGACTGAGTTTGGGTGGTCCCAGCATGGGGTCCCAACTTCACATTTTCACAGCTGATAATGGCCCATGATACTTAGCTATTCATACCCTTGATATGTGGTCTCTTTTAATCCCCTTCTCAATGCACATGTCCAGTCGCATCCTATACACACTCTTTTGGATCCAAACAAAATCCCCCCCCCCCCAAAAGGACCCCCACAAATGCAAAGGGCCTCCATTGTTGGCAACTGGCCTTGTCATGACGATCCATTACAAGTCTTTATTGAAAGATGTTCAATTAGAAATATCCCATTTGAAAAACTACATTGTTACATTTTGACTGTGATAAATATGCCAGATATGGGGAGGATTCTATAGTCCGAACAGCCATAAATAAGGACTTAGACCAGTTGGCAGCCATGTTGGAACACACGATTATTAGGACACTCGAGGTCCTCGGGGGACAATTGTAGCTGAAATATATTTATATAACCCAATTCACTAAATATGGGCTTCATCTATGTGATAATTCCATATCTGATCAGTCAAATTGGGTCTCTCAAAATTTGAGAAATGGTCATATATGGCATTTCCCCCCATATACATAGAGTCATAAAAAAGTAGAACCCAATAAAAAAAAATTCAAAACTTCGTGAAAAATGCTTCGATTTAAATGAAATTTGACACTTGCATAGAACAATTGTGAGGGACCATAAAACTTGTTGCAGACATGTGACAAATCTCGGATTTTTTCATATTTCAACAAGACGGTGGTGCGCCGTTCACCAGTGAGAAACAGTTGAACCGCTGCAACCGGAAACGCCACAGTTCATCTCACCCAACCACTGACCACCAACCAGTCCGGACTCGAATCCGGTTGACTACAAAATGGGGGTTCTTCAGGAAAAGGTTTGCAAATCGAAGATTAATAATATCAAAGACTCGAAACTACGAATTAAGAAAACTTGGATTGAACTCGACCGACGTATACTCGATTCGTCAATCGAAGAACGGTGCGTTAGACTCCGGGCTTGTGTAAAGGCCACCGGAGAACATTTTCAGCACATTTTATATAATTCATTTTTGTTCCTACACTATTGTTCTATGTAGGAATCAAATTTCATTTAAATCGAAGCATTTTACACGAAGTTGTGATTTTTTTAATTGGGTTCTACTTTTTTATGACTCACAGTGTATATGTTTATTTTCAGATATGGTCATATATGGCATTTCCCATATATAAGCATATGCAATGTACATGAATCAATTATCACGTGTATGGATATATATAATTAAAAATATGCTGATTTTTGTATATGGGTGATTTGTTCTGTTACATATAAATTTGCATGCATTTCGATCGCAGCGCCACCTTGGTGTCAACTTTTTGAATGGAAATTCATCTTTGATATTGACAATATATATATATTACATATCCATCTCTTTGTTATACACATTGTAGCAGCTGTGAGACCTCTATGAGGGAGGTCATAAAAAGAGCAGGGTGGAAGCGCCCCCTACGTGGCCTTTCTCTCAATTAATGACATACCAAAAGCCCTCTCATGTGCGATAATATGATTATGCTTAATTCTCCCTACATGTCTTTGTGACAAAATTCAACATTAATCACATGAACATCTCATTTTCGCGGTCAAATGCCCTAACCCTTAACCCGCTGACCCCCCAACCACCCTCTTTTATATTAAATTTATACCCCACACCCCCACGTGACACATCAATGAACTGGCCGGCCTAAAGGGATATATTCATATACATAACACTAAAATATGAAAAATATCCGGAACATCAATGTGTGAAAATCCATAACAACACATTTTTGGGGCCCTAACAGGACTTGTTTTAGGGGCCCTAGCCACACAACGTTTTTTGTGCAGTAAAAGTTCAACTGTTAGGGCCCTAAATGCACATTATTTGGTCCTTAAAAGCACATTTTTTAGCTCTAAAAGCAGAATTAGTTTGGGCCCAACAGCATAACTTTTTGGGACCCTAACAGCATAATGTTTTGGGCCCTTAATGCACGTTATTTGGGGCCTGAACAGAAAGTTTTTTTACCCCAACAGAAAAACTTTTTTGGGTCCCAACAGCACATTTATGAGCTCTAACAGCAAAATTTGTTTGGGCCCTAGCAGCACAACTTGTCGAGTCCCTAAAAGCTCATTTTTTTAAAGCTCTAACAGTAAGTCTTATCTGGGCCCTAGAAGCACACCTTTTTGGGACCTGAATAACACATTTTTGTACCCTTAAAAGCAAAACTTGTTGGGTTCTTACAGAAAAACATTTTTGGGCCCTAGCAGCACATTTTTTGGTCCCGAACTGCACATTTTTTAGCTCTTAACAGCAAAATTTGTGTGGGCCCTAGCAGCACAACTTGTTGGGACCCTATAACAGCAAAACGTTTTTGAGCACCTTCAAGCACATTTTTATTGTACCCTATAACAAAACTTTCGGGCCCTATTAACACAACTTATTGGTGCCCTAAAAGCGCATTATTTGGGGCCTTGACAGCACATTTTTTGTATCCTAACAGAACTTTTTTGGGCCCTAACAGCACAACTTTTTTGGACCCTAGCAGCACAACTTTTTGATTACTAAAAGTACATTTTAGTTCTAACAGCAAAACGCTTTTGGGCCCTAACAGCACATTTTTAAAGCCCTGACAGCACAACTTTTTTGGACCCTAGCAGCACAACGTTTTGGTGCACTAAAAGCACAACTTTTTGGGGTCCTAGGAGCACAACTTTTTGATTACTAAAAGTACATTTTAGTTCTAACAACAAAACGCTTTTGGGCCCTAACAGCACATTTTTAAAGCCCTGACAGCACAACTTTTTTGGACCATAGCAGCACAACGTTTTGGTGCACTAAAAGCACAACTTTTTGGGGTCCTAGGAGCACACCTTTTTGGCCCCATAACAACACAACGTTTTGATTACTAAAAGTACATTTTAGTTCTAACAGCAAAATGCTTTTGGGCCCTAACAGCACATTTTTTAGGCACCAACAGCTAATATTATTTGGGTCCTAAAACCACATTTTTAACTCCACGGCAAAACTTTTTTGGGCCCTAAAAGCGTAACTTTTTGGGACCCTAACATGCAGCACAACCTTTTTGATCATAAAAAGCACATTTTTAGCTTTAACTGCAAAAACATTTTTGGGCCCTAACAGCACGATTTAGTAGTTAATTTATCCACGGTGCGGCAGCACTTGACACTGGAAGGTGGCGCCCTCTCGAGGCCAAATCCCGCACACAAGAAGTTAATTGGAGTGTATTTATTCCGTTTGCCAAGTCCATCAAATAAAACACAGATTGAAATTTTCATTAAACGTTGAATTTGACGTGTGGGAATCTAATTTTCTTCAAACAACTCTGGTGTTCTAAAACATAGTATATATATATGCTATTTCATGTTTGTTCATTTGGTGTGTTTTTATCATCATGAGAGTTTGATATAATATAATTGGAAAAACAGCTTAACTTACATCACTGCATGCATGAAATGAATTTAATGGATGAAGGGAGATATATATATATAGATGAATAAGGGCCCTTTTTATACACACTTTTCTATACATTCTCCAACTATTGCATTTTAGCAAATTATATACGTGAGATATTTCAGTGATTTTTGGTGTTGTCCTATATATATATGGTTCCTACAGGAATGCATGTATATATATATATATATATATATACTAATCCGTGCAATAGCAATGGGCACATTTGGGTGTTGACAGCAAATGTGCAATTTCATGGCACAAAAAAACCCATTTAGCGATGAAATTGGATTAGGCCTGACTGCACATTTCATTTATAGTTTTGTATGTGTGTGTGTGGGTTTGGGTGTGTGTTCATACATGTGTGTGTGGGATATTTATGTTTTGGAAACCTGATATTGATTACTTAAATTTGTCTCAGACAAAGAGTTTAATGACTGAATTTCCAACGTGTTTTAATTTAGAAACAAATGATAATCCGGAATTAAGGATAATCCATAATCAAAAATTGAAATTAAACTTTGTAAAAAAAAATATATTAAGAAATGAAATACTGTGGATGGACCATAAAGGACCATATGTCATATTATGCCCCATATATGACAAATATAAAAATATTAAGATAGTAAGGGCACTAATCCGAAATTAAAGATAATCCCAAAATGGAAATGTAAAAATTAGACTAGCTAGAAAAACAAAAATATTAGGAAATATACTTTGTTTCCTGGAGGAGGGGGGAGGGGGAAATTGTAAAGGGCCATATAATGTTCTTTATATCCAATATATGTCCTCATATGTCCAAAATATGACAACCATAGAGACAAGCTAATCCGGAATTATGGATAATCCAAAATTGGAAATGAAAAAAATAGTTTAGGTAAAAACAGAATAAAATATGATATTAGGAAATGAAATACTTTATCTGCCAATGACTCACCAATGTTTTGTGCTGCTTAAAGGAGTAAACACTTAGGGGCCATTCAAAAATTATGTCACACCTAGGGGGGTGGGTTGTTTGTTTTTTGTGACAATTGTGACCAAGGGGTGG
>JAQGAE010005366.1:0-11342 GCA_034696685.1 Julus scandinavius
AAATCGACGTCATCAATGGATTGCCATCCATTGCATCTGCAATTTTCGTGGATAAAACAAGAGACGAACTTTTGCCATATTTGCAATTGAGGCTATATCCTTGAAACTAATATCGATTTTAGTTTAAATCTTTGGAAATTATAACACATTTTTGATGTTTCTTGTATTTAGTAAAACTTACCCGTAACAAAGATGTTCTGCTGGAACTAGTAAAACAATTGTAAAAACTCGGACCTTTGATTGGTTGTCCAGAGAAATGTGTTCGTAAACTGAAACCTCGTTCGTATAACATCGTCGTAACAAAACAGTTAAAATATATACACTGTGTGTTTAGAGCATTATAATTTTCACCATTGTACTTGATATTAAAAAAATGTCTTTGACAATAACTTGTGACTATTATGAAGATAAATAAATGACTGGATGTTTCTGCTTCCTTTCCACCATGCTTCATTTTTTGGCAATTGTCTGATTCTCGTCTCTTGTTTATTTACCGTGTTTTTGTAAAAAATATAGCCTTCCCAACACGCGAATATTTCTCAAATCTTATCTGCACGACCATAAATCCTCGACGCATTATTATACTGTGAGATTTTTCTCACGAATCCTTCTGCTTATATATTTCTAGGCTAGTTAATCCTGAGAAAGTGTACAGATGCGAGTGATACCTATTAAGATGTATATATAGAGGCACGCACAACTGATAGCTGACACTTTAAATCCTTTCCTCCATTTTCGCATCTCTAATTCCTGTGCCATCACTTTGTGCAGAAAATCTTACCGCCAAGATAGATTTCTCTATCATAGCATTTACGCACGTTTCGTATTAGATGTAAAGTTGATCCAAGATTATAAAGTTGAACATCTTGGCAATAGTGTGCGTGTGACCCAATATCAAAATGAAGGCAAGCTGTCACCCGCCCATTCATGTTGCTAATTAAACAAGTAAAACTTCCTTTATTCTTGCCCTATATCAAATTTTTAGTTCATACATAAGACAAAGGTTTAAAAGTCGATTTCTTAGTTTTGAAATTTATTCACGTACTTTCATTAGGCTCGAAATTGATGAGATCAACACACGTACATCTCTTTTTATTAAAGAATTATAGTGAATTTCTTCATGCAGATCAAGTTTTTTTTAGTTTTCCTGTTTTTTTTTGGTTTATATATATTTAGAAAACAAAATATTATTGAGCGGTTGCTGGAAGTTGGGGGGTGGTGGCATATATGCTGGCAATGTGGAAAGTTAGCCATAAGGTTGGGAGATTATTACTGAAGTTAGTTAGTGGAAAGGGTATTAGAAAGGGTCACACGTTGGGTGACCCCAAAACGTCTTCCTGCGCATAAACTTCATCCACTGATCCTTCTGCGTTCCCAAGCCCACTGAGGGCAACACAATGGTAAAGTATGGTGACCGTACTTTTTGGTTTGCATCCTCACCTACCTTCGCCTTCTTGAAAAATATTTTCCTGGGTGGACCAGGTCAGGCCTGGTCGCCATCTTTCTTTTATTTGTTTGATCACTTTGCTTTTGGATTTTGCCTTGTCCACACCACTTTTGATGTTTGCCTAATCATCAAATAAAATTTCCTCCTGCATACAATGCAATGGTGTCAATTTCAGTACACCACACTGGATGACTCTTCCCATGATTCTTTTTCGTGGTTGAAGTTGACAAGTGTTGCCACCTACTGCCTGATTTTTAAACTGTGTTGTAACAATTTACCCCTGTAACAACTAGCCCCGGTATTCCTACATTGTTCAGGACGAAGTTAGTATGCAATCTTGCACCAAGATTGCTCCAAGATAGGAATACAGCAGTGGATCACAGCAGGATCACAACAGCACTCATGCGAACCCCAAATGGCATCTTATGCTATCTTCAGAAAGGCGCACTAGTGCCTATTGGCCTTGTTTGAGGCCTTCAGCTTAAAGGGAGTAAAACATTTTCTATCTTTACATGCCAAAGTATACTTGGGGTGGGTTGGGGTGGTGACACAATGGATAACAAGCATTTATGTAATATTTATTAAAACTTTGTGTTATTTTGTATGCAAAAGCATTTGAAGCAATTACTTACAGTTGGCTAAAAATAACATTAAGGATATTTTGTTATATTGCAGTGTATTTAAGTTGTAATTTTATGTACACACAATGTATATGAAAGATTAACGTCTATAAGCTTATTAAAATTTATCCTCACATTTAATGTGTGAACTTACATATGCATAAAGTATAAAATAAGTTATTTAAAGTTGTTAACATTTCTCTTAAGACTATTTTTATTTTTACATAACCGTTGTATATGTCACCGGTGGAAAAATTATACATGTCACATACACTGTTTATGGATACATATTATAATTCTATACAGGGTGGGCCAATAAAAGTAGGCCAACTTTATAAAAATCATAAAATGATTATTTGTTAATGGAATTTATTGAAAATTTGTACATGTGTACTTAGATAGGATACAAAAAAAATTCACTATTTCAATGTGTTCAAAGTTAGCACCTTTCTCCTGAAACAGTTTCAAAAATTGCTGAGCACTGTAATTTTTCGTTTTACGTAAAAAGGTATCGCGGTTCTTCAGTGAACGCCATTTTGAAAGAAGAAGCGATTTACGTTTTAAGTTTTTGAGCTTGAAAAGTAAGTATTCAACTTACGCCTGGATTTTTATTATAGGTGTAATTATAAATCATAAGTAATGCTGCAATATACCATTGACAAGTGTATATATCCAGCTATAATTTCAAATTAAAGTTTATGTTAAATAGCCATGTGGTTAGCTTTAAGGCCTTATTCAAATCAAATTGGTTATACGGGGTACAGTGGTCCACAATATTATGGGGTACAGTGTGCCATGTACCAGCATACCCCAATTAATGTTTTTAGGAAATATTTTTATATTTTCTCATTAATCATAACTTTAAATAAAAATAACGTATATGTAAATTTATGTTTTAAAGTTAAAATTGTTCACAATCACAGAAATCCACATTTGGACAAGTAAGCAGTGGAAATATGAAAGCTGCTGTAATTACGGTTAATTTTAATCGTTTTTGTAATTTTCTTACTTAGAATTTTAAATTGACGCGCTGAATTAAACACAATTAATCAATGTGGTGTTCTTTTTATTGTAAAATGTATCTTAATTTCGCGTGGACAACTGTACACCATGCCACGTTCCACTGTGACCCTGTATAGGGGCACAGTGGGACAGTCTGCGCAACCATCTCTTATAGCATAAAAACTAGTAGCTCTAAAACAATGAAAAATTGCATACAGTTTCTGAAGGCTTGTATATTACTGTGTTATTCTTTTAAAATGCTATAAGTTAAATATTTTTCCAAAAGAAAAGTGAATTCTAAAAAGTGTATCCACTGTGCCCCGGTCTCCCTATATGCGATATAATATGGCATACATGGCTAATATTCAATATTTGTTAAGAATCTATTATTGTAAGACACGGTGTTAAATTTGTCAACGATTAATCAATCCATGCAAATGTGGAGACTAAGAATGATTCATTCCATTATCTTGTTAATATCAATTAGCTCTCAAACCTACATACACACGAGTCAAAATGATAAATTGCGGGACGTGCAATGAATACGAGCGTATTAAAATGATATGTTTATCATTGGAAATTGCGATTCCTTTCACGCATATGAGTAGAGTTAAGATCCAGTTCCTCGTGTTATATCAAGATAGTATATGATTGTAATGAAAATCTGCGAGTCTTGATAAATTGTCAGTTTTCATCTCCCCAAATAAAACGCTAGAATTGATTAGTCTGATTTTAATCTTATGCATTAACACGTCGTTTATTTCCGAGGCTGTACAATCTTCGCTTCGCATAATGAAATCCTCCAAATGCTTTGGGAATTAGATTCAAAGTTATGAAGTGCAATAAAAAAACCTAACACAGCTTCAATTGCACTCTTTCCTTTTCTTAATTATCATATTTCCTTAGGTATTAAAAGTAAAACCTTGTTTAATGCAAAATTTAAACTTCTATTGCTCTTGTCCCAAAGGTGCGTCTTCTTCGATGGAGTTTTTCATCATGATAGTTGAATTTCAGCATTTCATTTTCCACTAGTCTGCTTTGCTCAGCAACACTATAAAAAATGTGTCATTAAATTTTAAGCGTTAAACTAGAGTCCCGTTCATTTTTTTTACGATCTTGATGACAATGTTCATAGCAGACAAAATTAACAAAGGTATTAACAAAACATGGGCGATAATTAAAAAGTGCACAAATCTAGAAAAATTCTCTAGAGTATGTTCACGGATTGTGTAAGTACCTGTGTGGAAAAATTATATGTCGAACATGCCATTTAAATGAATAAACTGTATATGGAAAATATTTGTATTATACCCACATATGCTGCAGCAGTCCATGCATAATCATAAATGTGAATATATAATCATCTTTGTGAGTATTTATCATTTTTATATCCATGTAGATATATTGCCATATACACCGTGAGCCAAAAAAAAAAACGATGCCAAAAATAAAAAATGCACTTCTCGACAAGCCCTTCTCAGGAAATTCTTTCAAAAACTTTCTTGCACTAAATTTCTTATTTTCGCGTTATTTTTGCGAAAAAACCATTCTTGCGAATTTGCAATGATTGAGCAGACGGATTTGTCGGCTGTGCCACCTGCAGGGAAATCAGTGAAATAAAAATTATGCTGACGTGCAGCGCCACCTACATGAGGGAAATTTGAAAGATTAGTAACCAAAGTACACAACTGGAAAATTTCATTAAAATTATTGTATTTTTAATTAAGTTACAATGAATTATATTTTGGCATCGATTTTTTTGGGATCGTGTATCAGCGCGCACGGTCGTGTATCGGCATGTACGGTCGTGTATCGGCACACACGGTCATGTATCGCACGTCATATATGGCTCATACGGTCATGTATCACACGTCATATATGGCTCGTACGGTCATGTATCAACACATACGGTCATGTATCGACACGTACCGCCATGTATCGGCACGCGCGGTCATGTATCGCACGTCATATATGGCTCGTACGGTCATGTATCGACAAGTACCGTCATGTATCGGCTCGTACGGTCGTGTATCGGCATGCATGGTCATGTATCGCACGTCATATATGGCTCGTACGGTCATGTATCGACAAGTACCGTCATGTATCGGCTCGTACAGTCGTGTATCGGCATGCAAGGTCGTGTATCGGCACGCGCGGTCGTGTATCGGCACGCACGGTCGTGTATCGGCACGCACGGTCATTTATCGCACGTACCGTCATGTATCGGCTCGTACCGTCATGTATCGGCACGTAATGTAATTATTTGTAACATTCCTGAGGGATCTATACAATGCTTCATACTAGTTTTACTCCAGTTTTCTTTGATTTTGCTGGAACCTGCGCCACCTAAGTTACTTTTGGCTGGTTTCTTAGTTTCGTTATTCCGTGCATGTCTTGCTCTTTTATATACTTTCATGCAGGTTGAATTTAGATGAAGAAAATTTGCTGTTCAATTTTATGCTTGGTTGAATTTCCATGAGCTTTTTTGACAACATTCGCGTTGGTCTACGTGTGTGACCTATAATGCACAATATGCAATGATGAGACCAATTTTCCGGGTATTATATATATATTATATACCCTCTGTACATGTAAATAATAATAGTGATTTTGCGTCATTTGCATTTAATATTAGCCAGGCTTAACCGCATCAAATTAAAATGCACCTATTGCTGTCTGAATCTGTGCGGTGACATTTTTATTTATATCGTAATCGGCAATTCATGTAAATTAATGGAGCTGGATTATGCCGTGAAATTTAGAAATTTGTTTGATTACTATTATAACTTTAGATGCATTAAAACTGAAATAGGTTGAATTATTAAATCCTTTGCATTTTAACTTCACAAATCTAAGCTATGGCATGATTTTAGCAGCTTCTTATTAACTGCTTAAATTCGTGGCTGTAATCGAAAATTTACATTTACTAAGAATATTATTTGGGAAACGTATACGAAAGTGAGGTAATTAAATAAATAAATAAATGAAATTAAATGTTTTTATAAAGACTATAGTAAATACATTTATTTATGGTTTTTCTCGTGTGTTTATATAACATACGAGAAAAAGCATAACTAAATGTATTTATTATAGTCTTTATAAAAAAATGTATTTACGCTTTGTTTAAGCATTTGTTAATACATCAAAAAGCGTATAAATGTTTTAAATTTAATTTTCTTTTCATTTGTGATTCTTGATGTTCATAATTTGGGATTTGTCATACAATCAGTTGGCATCAATACAGTGTAGTGCATATTTAATTGACTTAATCTTATTACATTTATGTTATGTATTTAAAAGTAAACATTTTGTATATGTATTGACAAATGTTGAATGTTATTCAGTCATTGAAGTATGTCTGAAAATTTGTGTTATACCTGCAAATACTTGAAATTAATGCATGCACATTTGTACATTTGGAATTGTTATCAATTAATCTGTTCATTAGTAATTTAAATAAAGAATAATCGCATAAACATACACTGTACACCCATACCTCGCTTTACGGCCTAGATACGTTCCGGAAAAGTTGGCAGTAAAGCGAAAAAGCCGTATAACGAATCAGTTTTTCAGAATTGAGATTTTCCTTTTTTTTCCCTTATTAAACGAAGTGAAACACATAAGTTGTTTTATTGTTAGCAAAATCCGACCTTGTTTGTGCAAATTGCGGTAATTTATCCAATGTTTTTGGCCACTTTCTTTAATTACAGCATTTTTTTTGGCAGTTATAACGAAACATTGTAGGCCGTAAAATCGAAAAAGTTCCATAATTAAAAAAGTCCGTTATAGCGAAAGGCCGTATAGCGAGGTATTGGTGTATAGGGACATAAGCAGTACGTGGTATTTCAAAGCGTGCAGAAAAATAGAATTTCAACGCGTGCAAAGAGAAATAGAATTTCAATGCGTGCAAAGAGAAATAGAATTTCAACGCGTGCATAAAGAAATAGAATTTCAACGCGTGCAAAGAGAAATAGAATTTCAACCCGTGCAAGTGAAATAGAATTTCAACGCGTGCAAAGAGAAATAGAACTTCAACACGTGCAAGTGAAATAGAATTTCAACGCGTGCAAGGACTTATTTGGCCATACATGGACTTATCTGTATGTCCAGACTTGTCCAATTTCTGGTCTAGCCATATATGGAATTAGCCATATATAGCCCATATTTTTTTTGTTTTTTTACCCGGGTTTATTTCATATAAAATTCAATATTTTTAAACCCAATTCCCTGTTTATTATGGTAATTAAATTTAACATTCATAGCGCTGTGGTTCATTTTGTTGATAACATTTTTAAAAATTAATTTTGATTTCCAGAAGTTCTTTAATGAGTTTTTTATTAATTGTTTTTTTTTCTCATTTTCTCTACCTCATTTAATATATTTTTAATAACCCAATGTTTTTTTTTAGATCCTAGAGGCAGTGTTCAGCCGAGAATAACAGATAGCCAGAGTGTTATTAATGTGAGACAAAATGAGAAAATTGTTTTGCCTTGTGCTGCTCAAGGTTATCCATTGCCAACGTACAGGTAAACTACTCCTGCTTACAGGTCTAGCTGAGTTATAAGTACGATTAGGACATTACGTTAAATAATAATTGGATTTTTTTTTTGTATAGTTGGTTCGCAAAAGTGAGCAAAGATCAACTCGTTCCTGTCACCGTATCCGATAGGCTTCAATTGTTTAGTGGGAGCCTCGTTATTCCTTCAGTTCAAGTTTCTGATGGTGGCACATACATTTGTGTTGTGAATAATAGCGTAGGAGTGGAGAAAGTGGAAACCTCTCTTTATGTTACAGGTAAGTGACTAAGCCTCGTTTTTTTATCTACATTTATCTATAAGATTGTTAAATATTGCTCAATAATCATCTTTCCAGTTAAATACTATAATCGTTACAACCTTGGATAACCAAAAAAAAAAAAAAAAAAAAAAAAACGAAATATACTTATACAGCGTGCCTAAAAAGGTTGTTCCCCTCTCAAACTTTATTAATGGGGGCAAAATTGAAAATTGCAAGAAACTTGAAATAAATTCACAAAAGGACATTGTAATACTAAATAAAGCATTTTTAGACTGACTACTGTCCTCCTCTTCAACTTTCCAAATCAAACCATATGTCCATTTTGCATCCTTCAAGTACTTCCTGTGTGAATGACCTTGAAAACATGGTCAAAGGTCAAATTGTTTTGCACTATTAAATTGCGCACCCCATGGTTCCTATATGTTCCTCTTATCACAATTTTCAATTTTGCACCCGTTAAGAAAATTTTTGGGGGAGAACAACCTTTTTAGTCACGCTGTATACACTGTGTCAAACCTAGTATACTGTGAGTCATAAACAAGTGGAACCCAATAAACTAATCACAACTTCGTGAAAAATGCTTTGTTTTAAATGAAATTTGGCACTTACGTAGAACAATAGTGTAGGAACAAAAATGATTATAAGAAGTGTTCAAAACAAATTGGTAAGCTATATTTCGTAGTGGGAAAACCCGAAGTGTTTGAAATATAAAAATTATTCTAAAAACTTCACTTTTGAATAAATTTGTCAATCTTTCGCTCCAACGATATATAAATTAATCGTCGCAATAGTAATTCCGATTTTGACATTTTTGGATTCCGACTGGGATTGAGTAACAGTCTTGAATAATGAATTTGAAATTGCACGATGTTTTATAAAACTTGCATTATCCCTTTATGAAGCTCTTGGATTTACATCTCAACTTTTCTGGATTTTCAAAAAAAAAAAAAAAAAAAAAATAGATCACCGCTGTGTGTTCTGAGAGCAAGATGGAAATGCAGAGGTTTCCACGAGAGTAAAAACAGGCTCAAGGCTTGTTTGAATTCCTTCTTGGCATATAAAGGGACCTTTGCCATAGCGATGTTAATGGCACACAACATAACAAATTTGTATTCCGTAAGCGGAAGCACGTCCACACTGGTACAGATGAGGACAAACAAGATAAAGGTGTTTTCAGTTCCGACTTCAAAGGGCCATAAAATATGCACAACATGACCAACATGGGGTCCCGGTCACCGGGAGACCATCGTGTTGAGACATTATTTCATTGTCAAAACAGGGAATGGGCAGCATTTCAAAGCTAATCCCCTCTGAAAAATTTATCAACACGAGCATTTTACTCGTATTTTGACAAGCAACACGATATTATTATTAATAAATGTGCCAGACGTGGATGTACTTTAACTTGTTCAGTGAGCAAATTTGTCCATATTGCCACAGACAAGCAGCAGACATTTTCCATTTAAATTGACATTTTTATGCTGAAATGCTTGGAAATTCAACAAATCATTTATCAAAATTCTTCTTGTTTTTATGACCTATGTCAGCAGACATTTGCATCTGGAATACTGAAATGTATGTCGAAAGTAGGTAGACTAATAACAAACAAAATTACAAATACGGCTAGTAATCAAAATGCGTAATTATCTATTATTACGGACGATATTTCGGATAATACAATAGAATTTATGTCAAACTTGACAGCTGCATCCTTTGAACAAATTTATCGAAATAAGCATGATTAAAATTGCGGATAACAATACATTTTCCTTTCACAATTCATTAAAGTACTCGGGTGGAAATGTTATATATATATATATCGACATGTAAGGGCCATATTTAGTCAATGTTTGGCTAGATACAAGAATGTATGCATTGAGTCATAAAAAAGTAGAACCAAATTGGATTGAACTCGACTAGCTTATACTAATCGATTCGTCAATCAAAGAATGGCGCATTAGACTCCTGGTTTGTGTAAAGGCCACTGGAGAACATTTGCAGCACATTTTATAATTTATTTTTGTTCCTACACTATTGTTCTATGTAAGTGCCAAATTTCATTAAAATCGAAGCATTTTTCATGAAGCTGTGTTTTTTTTTTATTGGGTTCTACTTTATTATGACTCACAGTGTAAAGAGGTATATTTGATTTACAAACTATAAGTACGGCAGAGCCTGTCGAAATGCATCCTGTGTAAATGAATAAACTCTATAAAAGCATAAAATGTTCTGATCCCGACTTGAGACCCGTGTATGAACCTGTCTAAAATCATATTTTTCACCGGTCCCAAGCATATGCATTTAAACAGGTTCTACTGTAATACTTTAAGAAATACAAGTATTACACGTTTTTTACACGTTTTCTTCCATACATCGACATAAAACGCAATTTGTTTTCAAACATACATGGTATAGTAATATCCTATATGGGACATAATAATGACATATATGGCCCTAGATAATTTGTTCATCCATGCATAACCCCAAGACAAATGTTATAAGTTTAGTATGAGTAGGATGTGATTGATTTATAAATTTAATGTTGTTATCACTGTGAAAATGATGTTTTCACAAGTCGAAATTAGTAAAATGTAGTTGATCCAAACGTTTGACACATGAACAATTTGATACGTTGTTACGATAGTGTCATATCTCCACCACGACCTTACTTTGCTCGTAATTAGGTTTATTGTTTATGTCCATGTAGTAATCGTTGTAATCCTAAAGCAGTTGAGTTATCTCAGCAAATTAATGTCACCCTGCGGATTTAAAATGTCGATATATCAACTACCGTCGCTTCCTACTTATACGTGATGAATATTTGCATTTTGGCTTTGCATCTGTGGCTTGGGCTCACTTTATTATCCCGCAAATGATGTGAATATAAGCAAATTGGCTGCACTCACCGATAGGTCGAAACGTAATATCAATCACGTCGTTTTGTGGTTGCACGAAATAAATTTATATTTGGAGATAAACCTGCTGCTCGAAAACTACACTTTTACCATTGATAATAAACATGTTTTCCTTTAAAATTGCAGTGGACCATGGCAATGTTGAAGCTGTCCAGTTAATACCCATTGCTTCATGTGTTATATTGAATTACCTTGCTGCAAATGTGATTTAAAATATAGTAGAACCCCGCTTATTATACAGTAGCATATATTACTTATTTAATTTATTATGTCTTCATTCGGTTTCTACACTTGATAGAAATGTTACTGGGATTTGTTTTTATTAATGTGGTTTAGAACTTTTTGCATGTGCAGGAGCACGTGAATTGGTCGCACATGCAAAAGTACTTTTTTTCTATTCTGGTGTTCTAAATTCCAGAATTCGAATTTTGATTGTTCTTTCCTGAGTTAAAAAGATCGTTTTTGAAAGTTAGGACGTTTCTGCTGTAAGGGCCGTCTAGGGCCCTGGACGCGATGAACACGAGCCGGTTACGTGGATAGCAGAAATAAACATACTTTAAT
>JAQGAE010005367.1:0-11342 GCA_034696685.1 Julus scandinavius
CCCCCACCCCTTTGTCAGAATTGTCACAAAACAAACAACCCACCCCCCTAGGTGTGACCATTTTTGAATGGCCCCTTATGTTGAATTTAATTATCTACATAGTATTAGCATTAATTAACACCACAGGTAATAACACAAATAGTACTGTTATACTGTCAGTAAATTCTAGTTGGAAAAAAAAATTCAAACATTTTCAAGCAAGATTTCATTCCTTACATTTCCAGGATCTCTTCCAGGACTAAATTCAATAATTTTTGAAAATTTCAAAATAGATAAATTTTATACGGAATTTTTCCCAACTCAGACAGTGCATTCCAGCACAAACAGGCGTTTTAAACGAATTTAAAGCATAATTCCCAACTTTTTCGAGGTAATAAAAACTCAGGCAATTTTCCCGATTTTCAAGGCTTCTGGACACAGCGGCGTAGCTGTCTGGGCATCCTGACTGTACATTTACAGTAGCAATCTATTGCATTGGGCACATAACAGCACATTATTAGAAAGTACCAGTCAGTTTGCATTATAATTTAGGTTAGTGGGATATCACACTATTTATTCTCCGATCCTCTCGTTAAAACGAAGTTTTCATTTCCATCGCAACATTGAGAATGCCACAAAACCAGCCCACCATCAATAAATAATTGCAAAAAATATGTCAAAAATCTTTCACTTCATACGTTTGCATGCCTATGCCACATTGCAATGAGCGTCTGTCATGCTCAATATTACGAAAAAATACAAAAATAACGTATTGCTATGGCGATTTCAATTGACAATAATCAATGGAGGATAGTGAATAAGGGGGCAAGGGGTACAAAAGGAGGGGGTAATAAAAGAAATGCACGCATTCAAAACACCCACGCATACAATATAAAGAAGTATCGGTGTGCACGTAAATGAAATAATTGCTTTCAAATGTCAAATAAAAATTACAGTTTGTAATCTCATCTCACCTTTGCCAAAATTACCTTGACACAACGTGGCTGAAAATGTCAAGAATTTACTTATAGTTAGTTCATGTCGCCACTGGAATTTAGGGAGATAATTGACCAACAAAGAAGCAAATTATTTTTGCGTGCTTTTTATTTGAAACATGAACCAAGAATACGTCGACGTCAATTCACCTCCAACTGACGAAGGGGAAGAATTATTAAGGGGTTGCAAAATGCTTCGAATATTACTAAATCTGCCAAGTGAACAGAATCTCGGCGATGTGCTATATCACGAATATCCGAATTACAGATGGATTTATACGTGCTTGCCTCTCGATCCTAAGATGCTGGGTTCGCTCCCAGGTCGAGGTCGGTAGGAATTTTACGGATGGGAGAAATTCCCAAAGTGGCGGCTCTTTCGGATGAGAGTTTAAACCGAGGTCCCGTGTTGATTGTTGCACGTCAAAGACCCCTCGAGAGGGGGTGGAAGTCCCCCCTTGTAGGCTAAATTCCCAGGTAGGTGTTGAAGGCCCTGGCGTTGGTGTTTAGCCCTCGTGTTGCAGAAATAGGCCAACGTTAAAAATCAACCAAACAAGGGCAAATGGGCAGGTAAGACCTAATTAGTAATTATAATTAATGCAGTTTCTCGGAGAAGTTTCAGTATGTGAGGGTCAAACTGTTAATTAATTTTAAGAAAATCTACTATTTCAAAGTGATAATTGAAAAAGTAATACCATTGCTGATTTATCAAGCTATTTTAAACAATTTTTATTTAATCTCTTTTTGTTTGGCTGCGATTGTAGTTTCGAAGACCGAAAGTCTCCAAAGACCGAATTGTCATACGCCTCCGTAAAATCCATCACAATTTTATGCCTCATAGGATAAGAAAGTCTAATAAAATTACATCAAGAAGCTATATTTCTGTTCTAATTAAAACTACAAAATTAAATAACACATGTGGTTTATAAGCAAATTTTCCTCCAACTCCTTCCCACTAAGCTATAATAGCAATTATGAGATAAACTTTCCAGTTTATTTGAAAAAGGTGCTCCAAGATGGCGGATCGATACTTCTCTACTGTAAGTAAATTTAAAAATTTCTGATCTAACATAGTAGTTGTTTTTAAAATAAGTAGGCGCAATTCCGGAAAAGTCAAAAAGTGTCCTGACAACGATAACAAAACAGCAGTGTATTCAATAACGGAAAAAAGTGTGGACTGGTAATTTAATATTAGGAAGTGTTTCAATATGGCGGATTGATTCAATCCATTAAGACAATTCTGGAACAATGATAGTAATTGAAAAACTATCATAAATGTAACTAAGTCGAAATTCCAACCTCTATATACGAGACATCCTAACCATAGTAACCAAGTCAATATTGGAAAGCTAAAGGGCAATTAAAGACTGCTTCCATATGGTGTGAAGCACCATGTTGAATGTCAATTTTCAAAGTATGTTTCGGCAACATTTCATCTATAAAATTAAGGAATGAGGTAGAACAAGTATACCATGTTGACAGTTTACAAACACAGTTACGTCGGAATGCCATTTTCGTTTCAATCTGTATACTTAGGTTTTCTCAAAGACGCTCGAATATGTCAAAGGATTGAAAAACAACGTCGAGTAAACAAGAATTTCAACCAATTTTCAGAAAATCGTCAGTAACTGTGGTCATCGACTAGCAAACTTGACAGAAAGCTGGACATGAGCCAAATCCGGGCACAGAGACTATGTACCTAAACGAACACAAGTTCCATCATTGCATCCGCACATGACCAAATTTACAAACTTGTTGACATTTTGGTAGTGACAAAAACCTAGACTACTCGTGCTAATTTAAGAGCTTTAAAACAACAGTCATGAACAAAAGACCATGACAACATGTCTTGGCTATGAAGCATTTTGGAAATTATTCTAGATAGTAATCTGTTAAACACAGAAAGGGGCCATTCAAAAAGGACGTCCTCTGGCATGTGGATACCATGTGGATAAGGGGAGGAGAAAGAGAGGGTAAGCCATTATGGACGTCGACTAATGATGGTATTTTTCAGTTTTTTGAATTTTCTGGGGAAATGGACATCAGAAGAAATGTGTTCAAGTCCTAAATGTACTCGAATTTTTATAACTTTGGGATAGTCTGTAGCGAGACGGGTGCTTGGAAATTTATGGGATGAGCCTTAGTGTGTTCCAACAAATTTTCTGGACGCCCTACTTTTCAAAATAAGGACGTGCATGAGGAAGGGCAGTCATTATTGAAGTTCCTGTTTGAATGGCCTGAAAGCGAGTGTTCCGACAATAGCACGTTCCCTCTTGTTGATAGACCACGTGGTAAATCACAACCTAACTTTTACGAATAAATCCAGCAACAATCGTAAAGTCAATGTTTTTTAATTACAAACAAGTATAAACGTCTGTTCATCTCGTTTGCAGAACTCAAAGTGAACAAGAACATCATTTCAAATTTCAAATTAAACATTCAGCACATGCATCAAAATGCATGTGGAACTTAACAAAACACATGCCTCAAAAATATATCACAAACATTCAAAGCACATGCTCCTTTCAACATAGCACAAGCTATTACAGCATGTGCCATCTTTCTTCATTCTTTTCCCAGTAACAGTGTCGCCTGGAATGATGGTTTCTCAACAGAATTGTTTTGTTCTTTCAGAGATCACTTATCGGAGATCTGTTCGCTGACCGTGATAGTACAACAGCAGTTCGCTTTTGCGCAGTTTACATCGCAAATGTCAGTGCAGGGACTGTATAGTGTATATGAAATCATTTTGTAAATCAATGCAGATGACACATTAAGATTATTCACAGTATTTTAACCGTTAAGGATAAGACTTTACAACACTTAAGAGGGGGTGAAAGCCCCAAAATAAACTCGGAAGTAAGTTTTGCTAATAATAGTGCAAATGTCTGCATTTCCTTCTAAACTGGTAGCAGCAATATTTCTTCTTGTCAAATCGATACACTTGAATTTGCCAAATTACCTTAATGATGACTAAAATTTTCCTCAACTAACGTATTTACTCGTGTAATGACTCCACCCAAATTTTAAAGATATTAACTCAACATTTAATAAATTTCCTCCTCAGGTACTATTATAATCAGTACTTCTGCACATGAGTACATATTTTCCCAAAGGATCACTCATTTCACATGACTACTGATTACATGTAACTCTACTTAAACTGGAGTACGATTCCACTAATTGCAATCAGTACTCCTACTCATGAGTTCAATTTGCCCAACACTGATTACTTGTATACTCATAATTTCAGATTAAAACTCAATGAAATTTATACTCTCTTTGTGATCACATGTGTAATCGAGTACAACGTACTTTCAAGTTCAGTATTTTTATACTGTGGTTATACTTTTTACTCATTACTATGTTACTCTTCACTCAGATTCATTCAATGTACTCAATTACAGCCCAACACTGGTTGAAAGTTTTCCAACGAATTGTTGCTTTTGCAATGAAGTCATAACTAATGATATTGCATCCCTTGTTTCCCAAATCCCATTTTAAAATTTGCTTCGATCAACTCATTAAAACCACGTGGCAACAGACTTGCTAATTATAATGTAAATAAAGCGTTCCTGATATTACACAGCATGTGCTTATGGTGTACGTGATATTACGCGAAATGGAAAATCACAAAATAGTCACCTACAAAGGACAAACTGTACACGTTCCTGAGTGCATTTCTGCCCTAAAAGCAAACATTTATCAAAATGCTGCACACATTAACGAGGAATAATGCCGCACAAACACGAGTAATTGCACGACATAAAGCCAGATTCCGAATCACTTTAAGATTTATGTAAATACACGCATTCGAGCTTAAACCGAAACGCTTAATTAACATTATACAGGGCGTCCACTTCACATAAATGCAGATTGCATCATTCATGCCAACAAATAAAATGAAAATAGTGACATATGGACCATCAAATACCTAGGCGGCTGTTTGCCATGCAAAATGCTAAAAGGTAATCATACGGCTAGACAGATTTAATAGACTGGAAAGTCATAGAAAAGCCACATTATTGCCATGACATTAAACCGACGCCATGTCTGAAAGTTTAAGTTACCTTCCCTTTATAGCACTTAATGGTACCTAAGGTAATTTCCATCTTTGGAATGCCCAGACCAGAAGTTATTAAGTAAATTTTGTAATGAAGTCATTAGCGCTGATTACCTGTTGTATTTCAAAGTATTTTATCTCGTCTAGAAAGCAAAGCGTTGAATATCTTTTGCCTTTTGTTTGCTTAGCCATCGATCCTAAACCGCGCAATTAGCTCAATAGATCTTAATTAAGACTATGTCCCTGCAGCATAATTGAAGGAGAGCATGAGCCGTAACTCACTTGTTTGACAGATCTACCACGCCCGTAATAAATCGCAAAAAAGGGTAATAACGGGTCGCATAATGACAATTTTCTCCATGGAGGAAAAATTCCACACAAAATCAAAAAAAATCTGCTACATATTACCAAACACTCAAGGATGTGCAAGATCGGTAAAGTGTAGAAAAAGAAATCAATAGCATAGTGGAATTATTTTATTAAGGAGTCTCCACGTGAGAGAAAATCTCGAGATGCTCTCGATAGCAGTTCTCAATTGAGCATGTGCAAAACTGCGCGTGTTACTGTAAAGGTCGGTACGCACTAAAGAAATATTTAGACACAAAAAAAACATACAAAAACCTTGGTGTGTCGAGAAGTGTTCTGGAAACAATGTGTCGAAAACTGCCATTTTGTGACGCATTTTGATGTTTCGATCGCTCGAGAGGCGGTTCGGATCAAAGGAAAAAATGTGTCGAAATGTTTCCTGCTAAGGCGCTTTTAACAAGGTCTGTACATAATGACGTAGAGCATCGCAACACGTGCTTTCAATTTTGAAATGTCGTCTTCGAAACACAAAGCACTTGGTCAAATCGTCTACGTCATGAAATACAGACGTTGACAAAAGCGCCGTACAAGCCAAAATATGAAGCTCCTCGTTTCAAGAAATGTGTCTAAAGGTGAGTATCCACCAAAAAAAAAGCATTAGACACAAAAAAACCATACACAACAAACATACACATGCAAACATTGATGTGTCCAGAAGTGTTTGTGAAACAATGTGTCGAAAAACGGCCATTTTCTAACAAATTTCGTGTGTTCTGGCGATCGCTCAAGAGGCGTTCTGGATCAAAGAAAATTTGCGACACATGTTTCGAAAAACATGCTGGAAACATTGTTTTAGTGTAGCTATGTGTATGTTTGTTTTGGTGGATACTACCTTTAGGTGCGTACACTCGTGTCTTATTTTTGTTACACATGTTTCTAAAAACTTTCCCTCACTTTTTTTTGTGTATGTTTAGTTTGGTGCGTACCGACCTTAACGACAATAAACATCCTCTAGCTATATTGAGCATGCGCGCGCAAACATGATTTTAGCCACGCCCCTACCATTTTTAAACTATTGTAACGATTTTACCACTGTGCCCCGGTCTCCCCTACAGTTAATTCATTAAATTTTTTAATCAATACTTGTTAAATTATAGCAAACCACAACAACGTATTTCAACTATGACGTGTTGATATCCCCGGTTACTGTTTACAAACAATAGAATAGACTGCCTACATGACTACATCACCTGATTTATACGTATCAGCCGTAATAAAAAAAATGCACTCAAAATACAATTGACACATCCGTGCATTAAAACAAAACTGGTTCAATAATTACATTTGCATTATAATGGTGACCATAGAAATAACAAACCATGCACAATGCCAAAGTTTTAAAACAACTATACTTGATATGCGGAAAGGCATAGCATTTCAGACGCACGTGCTTCATATACATTTCCTCTAATAAATTGACCTTCTAAATAAACCAGGTGTAGAAATAAGTAACGGTTAATTTAGCATTAAAGACCAGGTCTGGAAAATGTAGCAGTCTTTAAACAAACTACATGGAAGCAATTTAACAGAAAGGAAACAGCTTAAACATTTAACTTGCTCGGGAATTAGTTGAAAATGTAAATGGTAACGATTTTACTCCTTTAACAACCGAGGGCTCCGAAGTAGGTCAATAAGTGCTTCTGGTCGTATAGCATCCCTATTTTATGGAACCCACTAGATGGCGCCACCAGTACAGATGTCCTTAGTGATATAATACATTGTTCCGGCAATGGAACTGGTCAGTCCCAAGACATTTATTTGTAGCTATGCCGAACCAAGAGTAAAGTACGAAAAATTGGTTGAAAACCCCCCCAAAAAAACAGTCTGATTTTCAGTGTATTTCATGTAGGAATTAATAGTGTGCATCTCTCTCCTTAACGGAAATTGCAATTTAAAAATGACTAAACATGTTCCTTGAACTTCGTAATAAAGCTTAATTTCATTCAACTAGATTGTGCAAGCATATCTGTTCTGACCAATTAATGTCCCTTGAAATCTACAAAACATTAAAATGTTAAAACATACACTATAACGTTACAGCGCTTGACAACAGTCCCAAAGTATTAAATTTAGTTTTAATTTAAGGCAATTTTGATCGTATATCAACGAGCAGAATTTGCGCAAATACATTTGTTAGAATTTGTTGGAACCGACTCGTCCCTTCAAAACCGTTTAAAAATCAGCTGATATATATTATGATAATGGAGTTTTAAATTCATTTGTATTTATGTTATGTAAACGTATATTTATGTTATTATATATTGTAGGTATGTATATTGTGTTAATATGTTATACCGAGCTAGGTGGGGTAGTGATAACGCAATCAGCTTTCATTCTGGAGACCTGGGTCTAATTTTCCAGGTTTGCTACCATGACTGTGGTTTTCACGGTTTTCTACAGTTGTTTCCAAACAAATGCCATGATAGTTCCTCTAAAAATTGGCTGCGACCGTGCTCCAGCTTCTCTTCACTTTTATAATAAAGTATCACAAAATACAAACAAAACCAAAAAACTAATTCAAATTAATTGCCAGTTCACAGAGCCCCACCATGCATATGTACTTAGTGTTAATATATTATGCTAAGCTAAGCTAACAAACAGTTAAAAACTCAAAATATTCATTTGGATTATAGCTAAATACTATTAGAAATGCTCAAATCTAATAAAACACTGAAAAAACTACTAATTCTACCATCATACAGTATGAGCACTAGATAACAATGAAATTAAAAACAAGTTTTTCTTGGTGTTAAACCAAATGGTTAAGAAATTTAACTACTGCAATTGTTTTTGTTTTGTATGCTATATTGGTGTTATTAAAAAATTGAGGTTTTCCATATTATGAATTAACATCGAAACCAAAATCAATAAATTCTATCTAAAATATTCATTATTACAAACTTTCTAATTGACGAGGGGCGGTCAAAAAGTCCTGCATATTAGTCTATTATTCGAAAACCAGATGTAGTACAAACTGACAATGCAGATTTTGCAAACAATGTTATACTGAGGTTTTACAGAAATTCTACTACCTATACAGTATGCATAATTTGTGAACTTTTAAATTAAAACTTGGCTGCATGATGCAAGTATATTGCCATGAATCATCTTTCATGGTTTCTGAAACTCCAGAAACAAGTGATTGTCAAATTCTAACCTGTACTTTCGCTGGAGTCACCTGTACACGCAAGAAGGCACTAAACCGAGTTCGTGTTGCTTAACTTTTCGATAACTAATGTGAAATTGAAGCTTTATGTACGTTTTGTATTAGTTTAACAGAAAGATCAATTAATTTGGTCTAGCTGCCACAGATTACGTTGTTATAACTTAACAATGCCAAAACATAAGTCATCATTGTTAAAATTCAATCTAACAATGTTGACTAAGTCCTTACTGAAGTAGGAGTATTCTCCTGAAATTGGGCACGACATCCCCCCCACCCACCATATGGCATTTATTTGCTGACTGTAGGGTACTGGTATGAATTGAACATGAAAAAGTGTTACAAGTTAAATCGTCATACAGGTATTACTACGATTGCAGAACATACACGAGGTAATTTTTATCCTTGTGTTTCAGTGCACTGACTGTTCCAGAAGGTTTTATTAAACATCGGCAACTAAAAATTCATGAAGTTGAGCATACTAGTATCAAGCCATTTATGCGAGTTGAAATAATTATTACATATTTCACCTCCGATTTATTTACTTTTTCGGTATTTTAGGTCACTGAGGAAAGAAGTGCTCTAGGATGGCAAAAGCTTTCGCACGAATATAAAAGTATAAATAGTCAAAACAACAATGTATTTTTGACGACATTGAAATTACTAATTAACTGAGCAGGAAAATTCTCAATTAATTTCAATTCAACTTCCAAGAACTAACTGTCATTACTATGCAATAAGGACAGGCACATACAAAATACAAACATCCTAGAATTGAATATATTGCGCAAGTGCGACATGTTCGACCCAGATTGGCTTTTACATATTAAGCTTATGTCAATAAAATCTAAAAAAACATTTCGGGATAAATTCAACCGTACAGCTTCGAGGAAAAACTGAAACTATGAAA
This sequence comes from Julus scandinavius, assembly GCA_034696685.1. Classification (NCBI taxonomy): domain Eukaryota; kingdom Metazoa; phylum Arthropoda; class Diplopoda; order Julida; family Julidae; genus Julus; species Julus scandinavius. The sequence continues at coordinate 9,474 of JAQGAE010005367.1, forward strand.
AGTTAATAAACTATGATAAATGAGGGAAGATTCGTTTAAAAAAAATTAAGATAACTCTTGGTACTTTCATAAAAAATAAACCTTATATATTTTAATAATGTTTTAACATGTTTTAAGAGAATTTAGTAGGCCTAATGTATTCTCAACATTTAATGTTAAGGCGGAAACCTGTACAAACAATGCTTGAATTTTATGGCAAATTCTACAAACTAACCCATGATGCACTCCCACCACCACGGTTCTTGATTTCGCAAATTTATGCACCCGAGGAATACCAGCGCTCCATATTGCGTTACATTGAAGAAGAGTCATGTCAGTCGTAAAAAAAAGGTTAAATAGCAACATGCATCGGATATTTTTAGATTTTCACATGAAATTCCCAAGCGAAATGCAACAACAGCATACGGCTAGGAAGGATATAAGCGTGTTTACGACCAACGGGATGGATGAAATAAACTTTGCTATAGATTTACCTTAAACAAGGCCTTTTAAAAATAAAGTCATCCACAATTCATATTTACATTTTCTTTAACCAATATATACTATGCTAACAAATCTGAAGTCATTTCACCAATTCCACCAATTCAGAGCTCAATTTATGAAATATTTTTAAAGGTAAAGAAAAACAATTTCCTTGTTTCCACGCAATCAAATAAAAGCAATTGCAATGTTTCAATATATAAAAACACGTTAACAACGGATGGTCTACATACTGTATAATAAAGCAAAAATGTTCCCATGATATACCTTATAAATAAATAATGTTAAATTGATTTACGTTTGTTAATTATCCGCAATATACTACAGTGTTTCAGACGTGACAATGAAAACAAGAAAATCAATCGTTGCTGTTTGAAATGGCAATCGGTGTTCAGAAGCTTAGCAACGAAAAAAATAAAAAATCAACACTTGTAAAAATCAACTCTTAATGACGCAGAACCAAGCTTGAAATCCGTTGGGGAAACAACAAATTAATTTTGAACACAATAGCACTCGTCCTATAAATGGATTCAGTCCATAATCCATAATACAGCGGAAAAAGGCATAACGGACATGAAACCCACATAAAAAACTAGCATCCCACTCTTTCGGCATTTTGTGCCTGTTGCAACGTGTTTATTGTATATTTATTTTACGTTTTTAAACGCAAATATATGCAGGAAGTTGCTTTACAGCAGTTCCAAGAAGGGCGCTGTTTTCTGCATCTGCATTTGGTGTGGTGAAGTTTTGAAGGAATGGAACCACACTAGAATATATCCATTGTTTGACAGATGTTGCAACCTCTACCCCAGAAGGACCCAATCCTTTACTGGTGACGACTTGACTTAGTATAGGGGAAAAAAAGGACATCTGCCTGGTGATGTCCCCCAATACAAATCGTAAACTCAAATAACCGTTTGTGGAATAGGAAAAGTTTAGGGGAGAAATCCAATCTTATGGCAGTTCCAATAAAGACACGACCTCGTAATAGTTCCTCTAAAAATTCCCCGCCCTGCATGCATGTACAACAACACAGAGGACTTCACCTAAACCTGACCTAAACTACTGAACATAAGAAAATATGCCAACAAACTACATTTACTAACTAAAATTTATCAATATCTGGAAGTCAAAAGTCACCATGAATCAGTTGCCAAGTATATTTGAAGTCAGTATAAACACAAAGAATTTAAGTACAGATAAGATCTGTACGCATGGTGGTGTAAGGTGGTGTACGCATGTACAGTGCATTGCATATTTATCCGGACACGGTCAATTCGCATCGTAATTAAGTCACAACACATCATATGCCAATATTGAGTTTATTCCCACAAAATATATGCACAGCAAAGTTCTGAAGTGCATTTAACTTGTTGCAAAACCAAATAA
>JAQGAE010005368.1:0-11342 GCA_034696685.1 Julus scandinavius
GCAACTTTACACAGTAGCCTATGTTTTGTGTAGCTGCAATATTAGTAATTCACGAAATTTATCACAGATGAATTAGGGAAAGTTTAAATTGTTCTACAATCGATATTTTTCCTGTAATTGGAGTACGCATTTCCTATTTTTAGCCAAAAGATGTTCTCATTGTTTTGTGTAGAATCGATTGCAAATTTGGTTGACTTGTCTTTTACGTTGTTATTCGTGTACTTCACAACCTGTTTTCTCGAAAAAGCCGAGCCGAATGAACCTTAGTATACTTTTAATTTCGGATTATAATTCATGCAGTCGCCACGATGACAAATTCCCCGTTCGTTGCGCCTTTGATGTCAGCAGCGTAATTACAGCTCTCCCAATTTGACATATTGGCAACACGCGGTTTAACGAGCACTTTTCATTTTCGGCTAACATCTATTTCAATTTGGGAGAGTTGAAGAATTTCAGCTTGATTGAAATTGGGTTTGAAGTGAAAATTTCGCTGGTGCCATTCGCAATTCCCAGCACGGCCATATTGCTGCTGCAGCGCTCCAGCTCAATTCCTTCCGGAAGTAGGCGTGTCTCTTCCCTCCTTGTCTGGCTACAAATGAAATTAAAGCTTGTCACCGAATGACTCCATTATACTTTCCGGCCCATTGAATTAGAGGGAAGATAATTCACGGGAGATTTTTGGGGAGTAAAAGCACTCGGTTGTGCAATCACGGAGATGGTGGAATGGGAAGGATTTTAAGGGGAAATTCCCCTCTTTGCGAGTCTTGGTTTTCTTAAAATTGGAACTGATAGTTGTGCCCTAATGGAAGTACATGCTAAAGTGGAGTAGCCTAAATAGTCCCTTAATGTCTTCCGGATATTGTTTCTTGGACCATCTACATGTAGTATATGCAAAATACCAAATGAATAACCTCTCTAAAAGCATAAAATATTCCGGTCCCGACTTGGGACCCGTGTATATAAATGAACCTGTTTAAAAGCATATTTTTCACCGGTCCCAAGCTTATGCATTTAGACAGGTTCTACTGTATCGACATATACAACGCCATATTTGAAAATATCATATAAAGACATGCTGTATATCGGACATATAAGGCTGATATCATTTTTTTCCACCCTGGGAAATGGTTAGTGATTTCAATGTGAAATTTCCCTTCCCCATGCAATTGCTTTTCAATGAGTCGCCGATGGCCTCTTTAGCGTCGGTCAATCGGCCGGAGTGATCGAGTGGTCATCGCTGGACGCTCCTCTCCGTGCCGCGTGTAATGGGATTTTCCGCAGTTCGCATTTTCGTCATTATTGCATTAAGAGGAGGCTGTCAGTTGCATCACCTTTCGCAAATGCCATCCATTACACTTCACCTACTTTGCCATCTACTACTATAGGGCACATCTTCATAAATGTGATCGGTGCTACGTGTACAACAGGGTCTCGTTGGTGTAAATTATTGACCGTTAAGCGTTCGCAGTACCAATTGACGGTTATGACGCTCGGACCAATGGAGAAGAAAAAAAACGCAACTGAAATGCTACCAGAAATCGCTTTCAATTAGTCGTCAATAAATTGGGGGCTCCTGTAATTCTATTACCGGTCAAAGTCTGTTGAACCAAAGTCAAGTAGGTCTTCTTTAAGAATTCGATGACTGCGAAGTTTGGGAAATGGTAGATTTCTGAACTGGTCATGTGGGATTCTTAAATATCAGAAACTGGAAGAAGCTGTGTTTAGAAACACTGTTAACTTCCCATGAGTGTTTTTTGAGTTCATTTACAATAACGCCCCTGTCTGTTATTAAGAAAGTTTCTCTTTAACTATAGAGGTATAAGCTTGTATTCAAATTCCTGGAAATGTTTTATGTAAAATGCGGGAATGGTTTCCTAGAAAATTAATATGGCTGTGTTGTGTTGAAATTGAGAAATGGACACACCAAGATGTCATTGCAGAAGCTGGTAATGGGCAGTTTAAAGGAAAAAGATGCATTTGGAGAATCTTAAAAAAGATCAGCAAATCTTGAGGGTTCTGGAAAAACGTTAAATGAAAACTTGATGCCAGAAAGTGAATGTTTTAAAACTGTATACATTCAAGTCAGGTTTTTTGAAATTAGGAAAGTCATATTTGAATTTGAGTTGAAATTATAGAATTTTATGCCTGATATCTAGAGTATATAATATACACATAACTTGCCACATTTTTTTTTATAAATCGACAGTCGCAGACAGAAAAACCGCCATTTTTGAAGCAATTTTGGAATTTTTGTGTTCTCAAGAGAATCATTGAATTTCAATTGTTTCTTGGAAAAGAGGGTGTTAAGGTTTCGCGGAAACGGGAAATCAAAGAAACCTTTTAAAGGCCAGGGAATTCTTGGATACGAAATAAACGCCCGAATATGGCTTTTTTGGGGGATACTTTGTTATGCTAAAAACGAGTGAAATCGATTTTCACACCAAGAAAAAACAACAGCTTTTTGATTGCAATCCCACCTGTAGAATCTGCTGCTATCGATGTATGTTCGCATTATATTACCATGGGAATAACTTCAATTTCCGGAAAGATTTTGTACTTTTTTTGAACTGCCCTTTATGGCGTCTAAAGCTTGGGGGAATATTATGAATTGCGAGTATTTTGATGACACTAGTGATTGTTGGCATCCGAGCTCATTTTAGTACATTACATCTGACAAATGCCCCCCCTCCCCCACTCGTTCTCCTCTTCCTACTTCATGTCATTTGATGGGGGGAAATGGCGACGGAAATGTGCAACTCCATCGTTTGGTTTTCGTCCATTAGTGCCCATACCATTTACGCCCCATTTTTTAAAGCAAACATCACTGCCAGCTCTCTTAGTACGCTCATACACTTAGCGTGGACCCTGTATCCATGTATATAGTACATGTTGTACTCAACTCATATTGAAATTAAAATTTACGAGTGATTATCCGTATTCTATGATGCGCCTTCATGAAACACGCAGTATGTATTTGACAAATGAGCCTCTGTGGACTCATTCCCATGTCCATTAATTTGAATTTCTGAAATGTAATTTAAAACATGAACATACTTTTAAAATATATCATCGTTTCCAAAAGTTTGTAGAAATTCCTTGTTCGAGGTGATAAAATCCAAGCACATTTAAATACTCGATTTACTAGAAGGTTGCCGGACACCATGAAAACCCAAAAAGCCGGTGTTCCATACCACAGCGCTGGAGCAAGCCGTTTCACATCATGCCGGCAAACGTTTCACGACTTCTACAACATAAAAAGAATAAAATACCTAAATTAAAATCAAATCCATTAAATATAAAACTATACAAACCCCAAAGAACTAATATTGTTACAAGTATAATCCCGGGACTTAAATAGTTCATGCCGGTGCTGAACGGCCAAAAGACAAAAATACGTAAAAAATGTCATTATAGATTGCAGTTAATTTGAAACTCGTTATCGTTCTGACCACGCATGCGCATTCCGTGTTGCCGGTCTCGTTAATGTTAAAGGTGGCATTCTCAAACTCTATTGCGACAGTATGAAATTACGTTAAACAACAGCCTGCTCGTCCAATTAGGAAGCAGTATAAGTATCTCGATGGTGAATACAGTATATATACGATTGAAGGGAGAATTTCTTGGATGCCCATTGCTTATTCATTCGCCTTTTGGTTTTCACCATTTCGGCATAGATGCAATTACGAGAAAAGCCGGTGGATTTGATACCGACCGATAATCACGATGCGGGTAGTTTGATGAAACCACCGGGCGTAAGGAAACCCCAGGATGACACTCGGACGTTGGCTCGATCGTTTGATCGATGACCAACGGGATCGATAAAGTCTGCAAAATCGATTCGCCGCTTATGATTAGATCGACCATAACGCACTCAATTGAGCTTGACGAGCTCTCCCTACGACAGTGCCTCAGCCGCATTGATTTATTGTTCTTTGACGGAGAATCCCACGGATTTCGACCCGGATTTGCTGCATGCACTTTCGAGTTTGTTGGAATACTTAAGGCGGATTCGCTGCTTTGGGACTTGGGACGGGTATTTCACGGGTAGAAAATTAGCGGTATATAGTACATCACATACCGTAAGATGTGTATACTTTTTAGCAACTTGGGCCAGTTTTTATAGGTTTTTTGGAGTTCTGAAACAGTGTTCAAGTATTACGACCCGAAACTGTCCAGACCAAAGTTCGGTCACAAAGTTACCCCATGATGTGGGGTAATTTTTGGGTCAGGGCGTTTTTCAAGGCATATCCCTTGTGGAAAAAATATATAGGGTCGTATGTGCCATAGTATCACCTATAGTATATATGATATTTTCCATATGTCCACCCGGGTCAGCTTTTAATAAACTTTATGCAGATTTCATCATGGAAGACATCACGTGACTTTAATACAATTATGGTTTTTATTGTTTTATTAAATGGTGCACACATAAGAGTGTTTACTCTGATGGGAAAATTGTCACATATCAGAAATGCCATAAATGGACGTATCAGAAATTGGATCCATATATGGCATGCTTATCCATAAATGCAGGATCATATACAATTTATGAATGTATGACAATGCATCTCGATGTGTACGTGTCCAGTTTCTTTCTGCAAGTACAATGTCCTTATATAATTTTGTATGTCAATATTAATACTTTGAGAACGTTTTCTTCCTTACATGAACATAAAACTGCCTTTATGGCTATAAATATTTTCAGACATTTATGTGATTTATACTATGGCATATATGGCCCTATGTTATGTTTCCAATTTTCCATATTACATTTTTTAAGTATACGCAACATGTACACATGATTTAAATAAAAATGTCAACACTTATACTTAAAGTATCCCATCTTTACAAAAATCGATAAACCTGCCCTGTTGTAAAATAATTAAAAGGAGATAGGCTCGAGCGCTGTTTGTGACATAGTCGAATTTGACTCCCCTGCAGGGTTGTCAGAAGACTAATAACCCTCACTAATAGCTACCTGAAGGGTTATAGCCAACAAAATTATGGAATTTACGATAGGTTTCTACATTTTGACTTCATGTCACCACATTTGCGTTGTGAGCTTGTTTACTTTAGGGCGGAGTAGGCCTGTTAAATGTATAGGCAATTTCCGCTGGTAAAATGATCGGAAATTGGCCCTGAGTGCATGATTACTTCGCATTCGATACTCAATTTGTTTTATGAAGGATCAATTCTATGGTGGATCCCTTATTAATATGACAAAATATTTCAAGTTGATGCATGGTTTTACATAGTACAGTCGATCATTGTATTGGATATCATATATAGCAAAATTAGTAAATGTTTTAATTCAATGTTTTTAATGTTTCATATTTATTATTGCCTAATATCGATGACAACGTTTGCTGAGCATTTTCTGTTAAAAACACGTGAGCATTTTCCAGACGGTTAAACCTGAGAGTCGGTTAAGGGGGTTCTTCTGGAATAGCAAATATTTATACTTGGACGACATGAGGATTTTCTATTTATTGCTGCGTGATCACGTGTGATATTTGAGTTTTGCTATGATGTAAAACCAAACTCATTTGAAGGGAAAATGAAATTGTATCAATTACTAATGTGAGGTATTTCCTAAGTAGAAGCAAATATGGAAAATATGAGATTTTGCTATAAACGTGTAAGCATACAACTAAACTTCTGTGAATGCAAATTTCAGTAACCGCGCAAGTGATTCTGCAAGTAATTTGTTAGCATTTCTGTTGTGGTCCCTCCGCTCCACTTCCGGAATGATGCAAATGTTGCACCAGGACACCACCAAACACAACATTGATCAATCATCCATTGAGAGCGTCGTTGGGGGAAAGCTAGAGCGCTAATCGAAAACCATGCAGCAGCTGGATATTGTAATGACTGGCGAGTGCGTTGGGACGATTAGAGGATCCCCTTTCTGATATTTTCTAAATTGCATCCATGAAATTAAGGTAAATTAGTTATGAGTAAGTGAGCCTGGATGAATTTCCAGCAATGACGTTAAGATACCTTAATGCTTCCAGACGAAAACTTAAACTGTGCATAATTTGTCTCAAAATCAATCAATAAACATCATGTTTCTACGAGGGTGGCTGCTAAGTTCTGCTAAATGAAAATTTCCGGAATTCTTTAAACATGAATTAAGTTTTCTTAGAAATTTACATTATGGATGTACGATTTCTTGGAAACGGTTGATTTTTTTTTACACTACCAAATACCCAGAATCGATTTATGTTTGTTGAGAACCAGTAGTAATGAAGAACGACGAATAACGAATGATAAGGGTGGTCATTTTCTATGAAGTAATGAAAAAAATGTTTTTCTGTTACTATCATTAACTTGATCTCAAAATTACCGAAAAAGGAGCATACTATTCGTGACGGTAACGTGTTTGGAATGTACCGGAATCCAAATTGGTCACAATAAGGAGCTTACCTGTTGCATACATGTATGTATCCAGGTAATCAGAGTTAAAGATCCTAGATATGGACGGAAGAATTTTCACAAGTTTTGATTACATTTATTAACAATAGACTGTCGATACAATGCAATATACAATAAAACAATAAAAAATAAACATTACTAAATTGTAGTTTTCAAAATAACTTCCAGGTGAAAAAAAACACCATATCTGTGACCATATGTCACATTACAGATACAAATGCTCGCATATGACAATATGACAACATGTTCTCCAAAATTGTTTACAACCATATATGACTATTAAATTGAAGAAAATATGATTCTGTATTATTTCCAAAAAATATGAACATAGCCATGCATATTTTGAAATATAATTATGGGAAATGCACAGTCACTGAAATTGGGCGTATTCGCTTATTGACAAAAAATACTATATTTTGGCAGGTTTGTGTGTAATATACTGTAAATATAATGCCGAATATTTTATTTTTAACACTTGTACGGCATGCCCTAGGTCCCACAGGGTTTTTTCACTTTGCTAAAGGCGGCAGATAAGTTTGCCTTATCGAATTTGTAAGTTTCGAGCAAACGGTCAGTGCATTTCAGAAGCTATTTTCGTTAGTTATCGTTTGTTTGTCTGCACTATACGAAGGTTGTAAAAAGGCACTAATTAGAGACCCTTGTCTTTCCTAAACGAAGTACTTGAACCAGATTGCATCCATTATAACGAGTCCGCTGAGTGACATTCCCATGTTAATGACATGGGACATAATTTGCAACCTCTGTTCATTTGCCCCTGGTTCTATTATTATCTTTCCTACCAAGGTAAAATCTTAGTTTGCTCCCTCACTTAGCCGGTACTTTTCATCTAACCTTTGCAGCCAATTCCCAATTGAATTTTCTGCTGACACGTTTGTCTTGACGCTTATTGGATTTTTTTTAAATCTGCGTTTTTTTTTTCCTCGGTTACGTTTTTATATCTACACGAAAGCTTTTGAATAAAACTGATTCCTGGTGAAATATTTTCAACATTAACGAACGCTGTTTCTGCACTTGGCGAGAATAAATGTCATCGCTGTTTACAAATTTGCCTAAAAGCTTTTAATGGCGCATTCATTAGCGCCAAAACAGAAATGAAGAGCTAGGAAAAGACATCCGCAAATGGACCAGCTTATTTATAATGAGCTCAAATTTAAAATGTCTAAATGAAAGCCTTGGAAACGGCAATCTAATTGACTTATCCACATGCTGTTCAGCAACTACATATATGTGCAGTGCTAGTCAACATCATCAACCAATAATGCTGACAACTGCCTAGTCAGCAGCTGGTTAAAAGCAATATATGATTTCATAAACTAATTTAGATGGATGTGTTTGGTAAAAAGTATTCGCAAATCATCATTCTAGACCATTTATATTTGATTCAAAAACTTTTCTAGATATTTCCTTTTTTGCGTTTTTTATCTACACTTGAGTGCAAAAAAATCGACTCACCTGCATGAATGAAGTAAAAATGTGTTTTTGTCAGCAACCAAATGTCCGATTTAAAATCGGGAAAATGTGTTTTGTAGACAATTTATTCCTCTTTATAATTCGCCTAATTTTCATAAAATTCCTAATGCATCCTTGAGGCGAAAAATGTTGAACCCAACTTTTCATTGTTTATGACAATATGCATCGTTGTACCCCTGTGGCTGTAAGTGTTTCTGAATGCAATTTGAGTATTAGAGCTTAATAAACACATATCCAGACATTGTGTTAATTAATGGTTTCTCGATAAAATGACCACTCCACCAGAAGTAGCCGCACGAGTTTCGGGCTATTCTCCAGAGAAATTAAATAGAAATCTTTTTCACACTAGGCGAATTATAAACAGGAATAAATTGTCTACAAAACACATTTTTTCGATTTTCAATCGGACGTTTGGTTGCTGAGAAAAACACATTTTTACTTGATTCATGCAGGTCAGTCGATTTTTTTGCACTTAAAGTGTAGTTGAACTTTCCAGAGAACACTTACGCCCAACGATTCGTACATTTTTTGGAGTAGCAACTAACTATTCAAACATGAAAACAATTTCTGTAATTTCATATTTGGAGTTCCGTTTCAGAGAAAAGGGCGTTTGGACTCCATGGTTTTTCTAGATCATTTCCAGTCACAAGCAGTCACTCAAGGTCGTCACAATAAAACCTGCTGTCATATCTGCATGACATGAAATCAACTTTAGTACTGTCCCAATACTGTAAGCATGATGATAAAAAAACATTGAGGGTGTTTTCATATTTCGATGGTCGAATAGGTCGTTTTGGAAAACAAGGGGGTGCCCCTTGAAGCAGTTTGTTTGAAATTGTGCTACCAATTTTCGTACATTTTCGCCATGAATCTCATTTTCTATTCCGTTTCGTTAGATTCTGAAAGCGTGCTGTCGACAATTCGGGGGGTCGACGCCTGCAGTAAATTTTATACAAAAGTCACGCATATAAAACATCCATTTCTATAAACAATGGGCTGAGTCATTGCATTTGAATGTATTAAGGGGGAAGATGGCAGGCCGAAGTGGATTGCTGCAAGGATTTGTAGACGGTTTATCGTCTGGGGTTTTTGCAGCATTAACTTTTTTTTTGTCATGTAGATGATGACTGTGCTCTTGCTCTTGTCTGTCTACATTTTATTTACCAACACAATCCGAATGTGTTTCCATTGCAGAAATAGCGAGGGTTCGCCGATGTACTAATAATATTGATAGAAATCTATACCTTTATATTTAGCGCTAATGCGAAACGTTTTACCCTTGTCGCTTACGAATTTTTTTACCCCATCCAGTGATAAATCACTGGTGCGCTAAAAAGACCTCTTCTGTGGAAAAGTCCAGCTTTTTGATCACGTTAAAACAACGCATCCATCATTCATTCTTCACCGAATTAATTATTCTCGATGTTGTGTTTCCCCTTTTCCCCATGAATATTTGAGTTTTGGATAAATGCAGCACTTTGGTTGCATCTTACAAGCAGATACGTGTTTGCTGGATAACGACACATTTGTCAACAGATGGCGTGGGAGAACTTGATTGGCTCTCGTCTTGCAGTGGCCCTTGCTGACAGACAAGGATACGTGTTGTTTGCAATCTGGTAATGTTTTCTGTAGGCAAGTGTACCTTGGATGCATGATTTGCAAAGATTTCTACCATGGGACCATTATTACAGCGCCACCTATACGCAAATAAGTCGTTTGACTGGGGTTCACAATAAAGCATATTATATGCATGTAAATGTAATGCTATGTGCCATGTGCAAATTACAGTAAACAGTTTGGTAAGTCTACTAATCCTCGACAACTTAAATTTTAACTAATAAAATTGTACTTCTTTAAAAATAAAATATATACGCATGTAATACAAGATGTTATTTTAAAACAAACCCAGTATTCTTTTATTTTCATTTAAAATTTACCCAAAATTATCGTTTTCTACAAAAAAAAAAAGTATGGCAACTAGTATTTGTGAAAAACATTTACAAAGTATATACAATATTTAAATTACAGCGATTTTTCGTTAAAGATGGTTGATGTAGAATTTAGGATTCCTGTTCAGCGCACATTCTCCGGGCAATTCTTCACTCAAATTGTGAAGCTGATATTATTAGAAAGCTTTCTGATCAATAAAAAGCTCTTGACAGTAAGCGAGGAGTAAAAAAAATGGGAACGTTTTAAAAACGATGAAGTAAGATTTAATCCCATATTGCCGTAAGTGTTTATTATCCGAAATCCATCGTTTATCATCCAGGGCGATGGTGCGGCAATATATATTAATAAAGCGGAAAAAAGGGGCTAGGCTTAATCGCTTTTTAAGCAAGTTCTTGCTCAAGATTTATGCGATGAACAAATTAATATACGCTCAAGAAAATTTTACTCAACGTTTATGTAACAAAGTGATCAATAAAATAGTATGCAAGTCCCATGACACGATGAAATGCATTCTTTTTTTCTCAGTGTATGCTAATTATAGTCTAGTTTGGTATAAGAGTACACTTTATGGACATATATATTCATAAATGTCATGTTTGTCCATAAATGGTCTTGCATGCAAATGTAAGACCATGTTTGTCCATAAATAACCGTATATGCGAATGTACGATCATGTACAATATGTCCACATTTGATCAGAGTTCACAAAGAGTTTATGTAGACTGGTTTGATGAAAGTATAATTTTCTCGTAGAATGTTTGTACAAACCAGGTTTGTCATTATAGTTTGCTAAGTGTGGACGAAACCTTCTTCTACAGCGTATTACGTGCTGTTTGAATGGCTCTGTATAAGGGAAATTGTAACATAAGAAAAGGAAATATTTGCCAAATGTGAAATAATACTATTAGATAATTTCTCAGATAACCACAAGAGTTTTGGTGTGTTATTTAAGTTTTAGGTTTAAGTTTCTGCTAAATCGCACTCGATGGTGTTTATATTTTGTAAGCCTAGCACATGCTGTGAAAAATAGTACTGCTTTCATCGCCATGTTTCTGCAACGAGAAAAGCTTTGTTTTCATTTTTGAAAAATGAGTAACATTGTAAATTTAGCGTGGTCTTGTATTTATTCATCCGCGCTTTGTGTTAGCTAAGATTTATGATGTTTGGATTTTGAACACCTGTTGCTGTTGAAGGCTTCTCTGTTTGATTTTTTTGAATTGAGAGCATCTATTTTGTCTGCAGAGTGCATTTTTTGAAAACTGTTTTAGCCTTTGTAGCTTGAGCAAGCGGTCAACTAGAGTAACCATTGTCGCGGGAAAAAAAATTGCCAGTTACAATGGGGCTCTTTGGGACCATTAACCTTATAACGTTGGAAATATGTCTCGTTTATTGCAGTTAGTAACCTCGTTAAACCTTTCTCCATTCTTGAAAACGTTATCTTAAGCTGTTCCTAAATCTCTTCAAAA
>JAQGAE010005369.1:0-11338 GCA_034696685.1 Julus scandinavius
TTTTTGAACAAATGTTCGGTGGGTTGCTAGTGACGAAGTTGTAGGTTTGATGGGCGTTTTGATACCTGATTGCGGTCACAGATACCTGCTGATTAGTTAGTTAGTAGCGTTTACGGGGTGTCCACGAAATTCGTCAAGAATTTCCATGGCGCTTTAGTCACGTGCTTCGCGAACTGTCGCCATTAATTAGTCTTGGAGGCTTTTCATCATGTGTGCCACGCAGTTATTTAATACGACTATAAAAGCGCATCTGGCACGGGTCGATAAGTTTGCATTTCCTGCTATGGCGCTGATGATGGGGCTACAGGGTGCATGTCGCGACACGAACACATGGGCTGACGATGAGTGATAAATGAATTGAATGATGGTTGCAAAATTAGCCAATCTACGAGACGGTTACAATTAATTTTATAGTAATTTGTTACTACAAATATTCAAGATTTCGATGCCCAGTTGACAACTCCTAGTACAGACCAGAGCAAACACGAAACAGAAACAGGGTTTTTGTAAACAAATTTGTCGAAACGTGGTTTCACGTAGTACATGTTTCGATAAACTTGTTTGTCCAAACATAATTGTATTCACATCAAAACAGCATTTGAAAACGGAGGAAACGTTTTCTGGTCATGGCGCTCCTACCAAGGCATGCATTCTACCGTCTGTTCTAGAAAGCACATGAAGCATCTCTATACAACATGGTATACAGGCCTTGGTAGAAGCGCCATGACTAGCAAACATGTTTTCTTTTAACCCAGACAGCCTCTTGAGCAATCAGCGAAATGTTCGCTGTAAACCTTTGGCAAAAAAGCATTTTATGACGATTTGGGTGGGGTTTTTTTGTGTGGTTTTTTAAAGGTAATCAGCAGTCTTGGAAATCGGGCAAATCTGGAAATGTACTTGAATTTTTTCGCTCTTTTATATATAAAAATCCTCTGACTCATGTAACAAATATTGTGCTAATTAGTATATTGCAAAAATGTAAAATCCTTAAAAATGTAAGAAACTGTGCTTTGAATCCTTGAAATATGCTAGATTTGTGTCAATGAATTTCGACACCATTGTCGTTGATGCACTCGTATATAAAGAAGCCCTTTACTGCAATGTTAAAATTTGAAACAGCCGTGTTTATCGACTATAAACATTTGCCAATCGTCATTCCAGTTGATTTAAACGCCTTCTGTAAGCCTCGTTTTAAGTAAACGGGCTTTGCTGATGATGGTGCATATAGGCCCTGTTTTCAGCCGATTATTTACGGTTTCTGTTTCTTAACCTCTGCACTGGATTTGCGGTGACATTGGCAACCAGGAACTTAACCTCGTTTCCTTAATGCCAACTTGTGTGCTTTACTCATTAATTAGTGATAAACAGCGATTCTTTTCACATAAATTTGAGAGTAATAATCATCGAGAAATGCGCATTCTTCGTTGGGAAGAGCCAAACGCTCTCGGATATTTTAATTGATTTTTGAAGACTAACATAAAAGCGAAGGGAGGCCCTTGCGCGACTCCATTAGCGCTCTTTGATATCCAACAACATAATGGCTGACATATTTATGAAATGCTAATTAAACGCGGAGCACTTTGTGGAAAACCGGCGTGTGAGGACTCTCTTCGGAGAGCCTATACACGAGTATGTATAATGCTCCTGGTCAGGCTAAGATTGCACGGAGGTCCGCACAAATCTTGGAATATTTGTGTGTTGATGGCATAAGATTTGTAAGAACATTTTTATTATCTTGTGGGGCTTCTATCGATGTGATAGGATTTTATATTTTTAAACGACATGCATGAGGTATAGTTTATAATCCAACAGCTTTGAAATTTGTTTATGTTGGAATTTTCAGTTCTTGTCTGAGATTTCTGTTAACCGCAAACATATATTTTGAGTATCTAGAACAATTCTGACTTCTTTGACAATTATTGTGCGCGTCTTGACACGAAGCTCGGTCAAAGGATTTGAGCTACGGAAATAACGTTGTGCAATGTGCTACGTCATCCTGTACAGGTCTTGGTAAAAGCGCCTTGACCAGGAAACATTTTTTCTTTTGATCTGGACCGCCTCTTGAGCACTCTTGAACATCGAAAATGTTTCCTGTAAATGACCGGTTTTCGACAAACGTTTAATCAAAACTTCTGTACACACCCATGGTAAGGAAACGTTTGTTAAAAATTGTTTTAAACACGTGTTTCTGTTTAGTGTTTCCGGGTGTTTTCTATGGTGCATACATACCCACCTTTCAGTGAAGACCCGGCTTAACACGTACAGTACAACCTGTCTAAATGCATACTTTTTTTTTATTATTATGTTTTTTTATTGAACATTTATCCCCCAGTTGGGGGAAGCGCCGCTAAGCGATACAGCACAAAAATGCATACTCTTGGGACGGGTGAAAAATATGCTTTTATACAGGTTAAGCTTTTAGAGAGGTTATTCATTTATATACACGGGTCCCAAGTCGGGACCGGAGCATTTTATGCTTTTAGAGTGGTTATTCATTTACACAGGATGCATTTAGACAGGTTCTACTGTACTATGTTAGCCAAGTTCAGAACACACTATAAACTAAATCCATATTTTATATAGATTCACACATCTGAAATTAGGACAGTTTTCGAGATTAGATAGTCAACCACTAACACACGATAGAGTAGTTAAGTGGCATGGCTAAACTAAGGCCTACTTAGAACTTTTTTTTAAGAGTGAAAACTCCTATCATGTATCATGTAATAACCGCATCCTCTACCAGATGGCATTCAATACGTTTTTTACGTCACTGCGTATATGTATGTGTTCGTGCATGATTGACTCTTTTCGTGCGACTTATCTTTGGGGCTTTTTTTTTTCTTTTTCTTGTCTCCTATATATCGTACATTGCTGGGTCACCATAGTGACTGTTAACATGCCTAGCGTACGATCCTTCCGAGGAAAATAGCGTATTGATCGCAACTCCCGTTACAACAAACAGGCTCGTGTAGCAGAACAATGTAACCAGATTTCTTCCCCCTCCAGCAGCAAAACCACTTCTGACTCGAATTTTTGATTTCTACGCCTAGGCCTACGGACGATTGGGCGAGCAAGTTGCTGTTTTCTTCCGCCTGATTTGCTTAATGTGCCGTCGACTAGCGACCCAGATGCATGCAGACAGACAATTCAAGGCCCTCGAGTCAATTCCGGAAGTGCACAAATGGTAACCAACGTATATAGTGATGTTGTTGCTTAAAAATTTGTGTCACCTCGCCTGGAATAGGAATTCGTGCGGCAAGGCACCGCTGGTGTTACTGTGAAATTTTGCATTTCTGTCAAGAATACATAAGCTGAAGAATATTTGTTTTCTTAAAAATTAATCCATTGTGAAACTTGGTACACACACAAATCTGTTCAGTGCATGACGATTTGTTGGCATGTATATATAGTTAATTTACTTTATAGACGGCTATCCGGATTAACCGGCGTTTTTTAGAAGGGTAGCAAAAGTGAAATTTCCTCTGAATTTTTTCTGTGGAAAGCATATATTGTAAATACATCTGGACATACACAACAAAAATGTCAGATCTGGGCATGCCACAAAAATGTCAGATACATCTGAGCATGCAATAAAAATTGCAGATACACCTGAGCCGTATATGTTTGATCGGTGATCACTTTGGACGTATTTTTCAGGAATTTATTTAATAATTTTAGATATTTTTTATTATTAAATATGTTTATTAATACAATTGCGTTTTTATAAACTTCGGATTAACCGTTTTTAAGCAATTAACCTCAGTTGTTAAAACGAGACTAGCATTTTATTAAAAGTTCTTGTAAGTCGTTACCCCACAGCATGAGCCGATATAAAGCCGTTAGCCGTTCCCGTTTTTTATATAGACAGAGAGGGAATTCAACTCAATTATCGCAACATGTTATCTTAGTTTCTGTTTAATCTTCATCTGAAATCAAGTTTCCCAAGATTAGGATAAGGATGAAACGGAAATTATTTGCATGTAGGAAAGCATAATACTATACTGAATAAAAGTATAGCATTTCGTTTTATACGTTGTATCGGAAGCTATTATTTTCTATTTTGTAATTGTAATGTCCACATTTCCCTGTCTATTTTCCTAATCTTGAGGGACCAGTTCGTTATAGTAGGCAAAAAATAGATGCCGGAAAGTCAAAAAATGTAAACAAAACAAAACAAAATTCTTCCATATTTTGTTTTTCTTTCAATTAAAAAACACGTTGTTTTTATCTTTTTTTTAGATTGTTTTTCTTCCTTATGCCAATGCAGTGAAAATTAATGTTGTTAGAAGTTAAGAGCGAGCCTTAAGCGGGGGGTGATCAAATTACAGATGTAATTAAGTAAATTTGCATTTTATTAATTATTAATGTGCTTAATTAGGACGCTAAACAGTTGGTGTTTGGCATAGGGTGACCACACACACTCCACATATAGCGTTTGTATGTGAAATGAGCCAATGGTTGGATGTATTGTACTTTGCACTTAAGTGATAGATTACAAATTAGAAGTGCATTGAAGCGGTTGCGCAGGAACACTTAATCATCAACGCTCGCTTGATTCCCTTTATTGGGTCAAAAAGAGGGAAAAACGAACCGAAATTGTGTAAAAATAAAGCCAGCGGAAGCCCGAAGGAAAAACCGTTAATCGATTATTTTTCTCAATCGATTGAGGTTCTGGAAGCGCAAAGTACTTCTCTGGCTATATATGGTTATGCTGGACGTCTCACCATATTGGTTCCAAATGTAAGCGCATCCACCTATATACATTTGTACTAACCAAAATAGCATTTTTCGTTGGCTCCATCGAGTGATGCTGCTCATACACGATCAATTTTTGATTGATGGCCATAGCGGCAAAAGTTTGTCATGCCAGGACTGTCAGAAATTGACTGCACAGTGCACACATATATCAGCCAGTCTGTCAAATGGCGATATATCGCTCAGTTTCCATGCGTCCGTCCATCCCGGATTGAAGCGCGCTTCTAAACTATCAGTTTTGGCGTGTCGTCACTCCGGGCTTTGCCACGTAGCAGGTCGTGTTTGTCAAATTAGCTATCATTTATGATGTTTGAAGTAGATTTGATTCATATGCTATAACTGACAGTTGGGGGAATATGGTTCTATTATTGTTGCTCAAAATTGCACGCGTCCGTCCATCCGGGATTGAAGCGCCGCTACTAAACGATCAGTTTCAGCGTGTCCAAACGTATACCAAACAGTGTTTTGTCACATTTTCATATATAATGGGTGTATTTGATTTGTATGTCATAACTGACAGTTTGGCGATTATTTTTGTCTATTATAGTAATGCCCAAAATTGCATGCGTCCGTGGGCTTCTCTACACGATCAGTTTTGGCGTGTCGTCACTCCGGGCTTGACTCATCGCTCGTTCTACTTATATACTATACGAAGTTGCTTGATTGACGACATGCTCACCCGCTGTATTTTGTTGAAAATTCTGCCGTGTGTGAACAGCAAAATATATTTATTGACGGGAAATGTTTCAATAAATTTTAATCAATACTAATGTCCGGGTTTCACCAACTTGTTTAATTATTGGTCGTTAAACTTGAGATGTTTAGTAGGCTCTCATGCAGTGTAAAATCTGATTCAAACGAACTTGCTGACCTATGCAAAAATTGACTATTGTTTTTCACCACCGGTTTTTTTAAGGGGAAATTTCCGCTTCTCGCTTAATCGTTTAAATCCTCTCTTAGATCGTTTTATTGCAGCCGTGCTAATTGCCCGTTTGTCGATAACTACCACTTAATGATCGTGTGCTGAAATTAGCTTCAAATAGGTTAAACACACAATGCGAGGGTTACCAATAACCGAGTTATGCATTCATAAGACCATGAAAATCACTGCCTGGGTTAAGGCTAGGTAAATCATACTTAAGGCTATTGCACCAAAATCACGATTTGATTAATAGCCACTCGAATACCTGAGATTTAACTATGTTGTTTTTGTGTCTAGTCTGGTCAAGAAGGTTATGCTAATGACCAACGATTTGCATGTTGTTTAACTTTAACCGACAGTTTATTAGTGATCAAGTGGTGGATAATGCACATTTTTTATAACTTGACAGAAAAGGGATCCAAACGTGTTTTAGCACATAACCAAATTCAACATCAGCTGTATCATTCATCAAAGTAGCGTACATATTTTTTTTTTCCTCTCCAGAAATTTGGTGAGTCTGGCATTACTCTCTTGGGTATACATCCATCGTAATGAGTTTGTTGTGATGTGCTTTTTTTTTTCTCTGTATCAAATGTGCTGCAAGCTCTATCAACAATGGCTAGACCGTATGCCAAGTCGCGACAAATCTGCCTCTATCTAGGTCAACCGCGACTTGACATCCAGGGTGACGTGCATGCGTGAGGCTGATTGCCAAGGGAAAATTAGTCAATTTTGTTTGTTTTGAATTAATAAGATGACCCTGCATGTACATGTGTGAAAGTCCTTGATTGGCTTCTTTCTGCAGGGTGTCCAAAATTAATGATTGGCGCTTCCTCTATCTGATTCGACGTAGTACTTTGACCAGGTTCTTGTCAATACACATTGTTGTTCTGTTTTCTTATCAGTAACCCCTAGTGTACAATGCAATATAATTTCATTGCACAGATTGCATTGCTCTCATTTGATCTTTATCGAATTGTTTGCACTGAATTTCTTATATTTGTGAATTTCTTCAATGGTCCTTTCAAGTTCCTAATAAACCCGTTTTATCCAATTTTTCCCAGATAAATGTCCTGTTTATCTTATTTTTTTCCACCCTACACAACTTGACTGCTGCCATTGAGTTCATTGTCGGGTATGCCCCTCTTTCTGCTTTATCCCCTTCTCAGTACACGCGTTTGGGTGCCAAGCCACTGAATGGGGGCTTATCCCTTGTAGGGTTATCCCCTTAGGTCCTTTGATCGCAATGGCAGCAAAAAAGGAGGGGTAATTACGGTGTCCTCCTGTGGTGGGCCTGGAGGTTTTTAGTCGTAAAGGTATAAATTTCCCAAAATGTTGTTGGTTGGTGTTTGATGAATTGAATGCATTGCAATTGCAAAATTTAGGTCTTTACAATGAATGGAAAAATTAGAATACATGTATGTTTACCACATGGGAAAGTTGGTCCTGCATGTCCAATTTACTTCAAAGGCCTCTTTAATTTAATAACGCGACAAGTTGATGCCAATTAAATAATCTGGTCGTTTAATTGATGTCTCCTTGATGAAATGGTCGTCAACAAATGCATCCGAAAAGCCGCTGCAGCAACGTAATTAAATAATTAATGGCTTTCTTTATGGCTAATTACGCAGTTGACGATTTGTCGAGGTGAGCTGGCTGTGTGGACGCTCGACGAATTTGGGTATAGCGGTTTATTGCGCATTATTATGAACGGTTTGCAATGAAACGACTGTCCATAAGACGCATGCGTCATTGCTTGCCTCCTTTCCTCAAAACTAAACTAAACGTTGATGAGCCATGTGATGAGGAAGGAGAAAGGGGCAGAGAAAGGGGAAAGTCTGTAGATTCATTTGTAGAGGGAGAGGCAAGCGGAGATGCATGCCTCTCCAAGATGTTTCCGCTTTAGAGGAAGAGGCAAGCGGAGATGCATGCCTCTCTTATAGATGTTTCCATTGTTGAGAAAGAGGCAAGCAGAGATGCATGCATCTCCTGGATGTTTCCATTGTTGAGAAAGAGGCAAGCGGAGATGCATGCATCTCCTGGATGTTTCCATTGTTGAGAAAGAGGCAAGCGGAGATGCATGCCTCTCCTAGATGTTTCCATTGTTGAGAAAGAGGCAAGCAGAGATGCATGCCTCTCCTGGATGTTTCCACTTTAGAGGAAGAGGCAAGCGGAGATGCATGCCTCTCTTGGATGTTTCCATTGTTGAGAAAGAGGCAAGTGGAGAATTGGAGATGCAGACTCTCCTATAGACTTTTCCATTATAGAGAAAGAAGCAAGCGGAGATGCATGCCTCTCCTAGATATTTCCATTGTTGAGAAAGAGGCAAGCAGAGATGCATGCCTCTCTTAGATGTTTCCACTTTAGAGGAAGAGGCAAGCGGAGATGCATGCTCTTCCTGGGCGTTTCCTCTTGCTTTCGTAATACACCAGAGATAATGAGAGATGCATGCCTCTCCGAGGTGTCTTTTGATAATGGACCCAACGGCGTGTATGCGTGCAAAACGAAACCAAGATGGACGCAGTGGTGCGGAAACTCCACGTTGCCATGGTAACACCGTTTTCCTTCGAGACACCCTGTAGCCGGATAAATGTCAGCCGGTTGTTGATTCAAAGGCTTTGTGTTCATTGAACAGGTGAAGTTCAAGAATGGGTTTTTGCAACTTTTGTTTCGTAATTATACGTGGGTGTTTTAACTGCAACAAACAAATAAGCGAGTAAAAAAATATGTTGCTAAGGGTCGTGCATAAATAGGGTTGGGCATTCATGTAATTTATAGAACACAATTTCCGGAATTTTTTATTTGCTAAAATTCTTTTGCCTTCTTTTATGCTTCGTTTCCAAGAAAAAAATAATAACGGTTTGTCGAAGTAGTTAACCGGGGTTAAATGTAACCCTCAACCTTGATGTCCTGTCGTGACCAGGTGTGTTTCGTGGTTTTCTATGTTTATGGTGAATCCTGTTTGGTGGCTTTGCCCAGGGGATGATGACTGGTTGCACCAATGCCCGATTTAGTTTAATGGTTCTATCAAACGTGGCCTTAACTGTCCGTTAACTTTAATCAACATGTTCTTACTGGTGGGTTTAACCTCGGTTAAGACGTGGCAAGGATCGTGTTAAACGCGTTGCGACGGAACGCAAGTGGTGAATTGGAACGATTGGTATTGATAACGATTGATACAACAAATGTAACGGCTGTTATCTTCTATTGCTCTTCTGATAAGATATTAATAATTGTTGTAATACATGTCAGGACAATCTTTGTATTGCTTTCAAAAGAGGCACGGTTGTAAAGGTTATCTTAAGACATGCCTAGTTCAATAATAACACATTTATTATAGAGAATTGTGAATGTCATGAAAAAATTCATTGTTCTAAGAAGTAGTGCAGTTCTAAGTAGATCAACATTCTAGGAGTGATACAATGCAGAATTCACGAAATTTTAGTTG
Source organism: Julus scandinavius (assembly GCA_034696685.1). NCBI lineage: Eukaryota > Metazoa > Arthropoda > Diplopoda > Julida > Julidae > Julus > Julus scandinavius. The sequence continues at coordinate 9,129 of JAQGAE010005369.1, forward strand.
TTTGTAGTGTAGAAAAACTCGAAATTTCTCAAAGAAAATGGTATCAAAATATACATCTTGTCAATTGTCCTGCAATTTCTGTGTCCTGCAATTGTGCAGTGTCATACATTGCTGCTCAGTGTCCTACAACTCTACAGTATCCTGCAATTAATTGTACAGTGTCCAGCAATTGTGCAGCGCATGTATTACAATTGCTCAGTGTCCTGGAATTGTGCAATGTCCTGTAATTGTACAATGTCCTACAATTGAACAGTGTCCTAGAATTTTACAATGTCCTGCAATTTTACAGTCCGACAATGTTCTACAATAGTGCATAGCACTACATTTGTATTGTGCGGTACTGTAGAGGTAGCATCCAGAACTTAGTAACTTTAAACCAAATAAAACAAAATTAGGAAACCTTTCAACTCAGATAATTCTATCCAGAAAATTGGGAAAAAACATTTCTATAGCTTTACATTTTCAAAAAACTCGAGGGGAGAAGCTGAAACAATTTCAAGGCGAAAACTCACGTCTGCGAGCACCTTTGAGGAGGGAGTGCAATGCACTTGTCCGCGCCCCCTGGTGCTCGCCAAATTCCCCCTCGCCCCACCGAGGCGCCTCTGTCGGTGCTTTTTTTTGGCAGTTTGGCCTTCACCAGATTTTTTTCAGGGTGAGGGGGGTGGCAGCGCTAATGTGGGCCTGTCCAGGACAGGAAATACCTGCGGCCCTCAGACAATGGCCCAGGTAAATTCCCTGAGGGGGCGCCCCATCCCGCCTTTTGTTTTGGTTCCAACTCTTTTTTTCTGTACACCTTTCTTTGCGAAGAAGGTCCTCCCGCTTCAGACGTTTTTGGTAAAAAAAAACCTTCGCTTGAGACACATTTAACAGTTGTTTAAATTTAGTAATAATTCCAGCAGTCACATTGGAAATTAATGGACGAAATTAACTGAAATTAATGTGCGTCTTCTATAGAATTGATGAAATACGTAAAATGCATTAAAAAGTTGGCCATCTTCACTTGGGAACAGGAAGGTGAACTCAAGTCAGACAAGGCCGACGGCATTCTGTTAAATTTCATTATTGAATTGTTATGCCATCGACGCATTAAATTACGTGCCACCAGAGAGGGGGAGAGAGAGGAATAGGGAAAGGGGTTGAAATTCGCCAACCGGAAGTAGGTCAGGTTAACCCTTCCTTTTCCTCTCCCCCCACCCCCTCATTCTCATCTTACCCCAATGGCGACATTGGCCCTGTCTCCTCGGCGCTTTTAACGTTAACTAAAATCTAGTATTGATTTCCTACTTTCTTTCCCCTCACGTCCGCCATTATCCCCCTCTTCATATGCAAATACGAGTGCGCTGGGCCGAGATAATGTATCTTATATAATAGGCGAGCAGATTGTGAAACAAAATGTTGCGGGGGTAATGGACGGGGGACAACAGGGAAACAAAACGAATTTAATCGCATGATTTATTTGAAATTGCACATGAGACGAAGGGACCGGGGGATAGAGGGCGCTTTTTAATTAGCTCTGTAATTAATACGTGGCAGCTAATTAGGATGGAAGGACGCGGAAGATAAACACATGGTCGCGGCTAATGGAGAGAGAACGGGCAGTGGGGATGAAACAGACTGCATGGGTTTGCACCAAAATATACTTGATCATGGAATATTTAATCGTCGGTGGTCATATGACAAATGGCTGCCTTGAGATGTGTATGAATTAATTCAATCCACCTACGGTATTAAATTAGATTCATGCAATTCAAGATGGCGATGCTATAGAGGTGTGAATCTGAAAACAAATAGAATGACATGAAAAATTAACATTCTGTAATTTAGAGTTTTGCAATTAAACTGGAAACTGGGCGATGATTAAATTATGCATTCAGTTATATGAAATCTACATTCCGGTCACTTTACAACATGGCCGCTTTCTTTTTACACTACAAGTAGCGAATTTTGAACGTACCAGGTGCATTTTCATCTATTTTAGGCATTGAGGAAAAAAGAAATGTACACTTCTGGTATATAAAAGGGCGCGGCCATGTTGGAAATATCGTGAGTGAGGCTCGTTGGCCACAATACGTGTTGCTGAACTGTTAAATTTCCAACATGGCCGCGCCTTTTTACTTCACAAGAATCGAATTCTTGTCGCATATATTTACCATGACATTAATGCTAAAAATGTCCGATTCTGTTGGGCAACTTGGACGCCGCCATCTTGG
>JAQGAE010005370.1:0-11335 GCA_034696685.1 Julus scandinavius
TTTTAGCGGCGCAAGTTTTTTGCGGCACCTTAAAAAAAAAAAAAAAATCTTGGCTTCGGACGTCCGGATAATTGAGGTCCGGATAATCGAGTTTCTACTGTACATGTAACATACATGTCATACGAGGTGTAGCAATTAAATAACCGGATTGGCGACATACATTTTTTTATTTATTTTCTTTAACAATAGCAACGTTATCACATTCAATTTCACTGTGCAAAGCAGTGCTGCAGATTGTTTGCTTTAAGCATGTTTAGTCTTTGGCGCTTTTTCTTTCACTGTGTTAACACCCTTAAATTAGTAACTTTTTAGCACAGATTTCACTTTGGGGAATAAAAAAGTCACAAAGGCCGAGAGCAGGTGAGTAAAGCCGGGTCTCCACCAAGACGTACATTGTATGTATATACACGTTTTTACAAACATATGCAAAAAAGTTTGCACTCCAGGTTTGTTTCAGCCGCCATTTTGTAAATATGTGTAAATATCAAACTTGTACAGCTACTAAAGACATTTATTAGCTGTACAATTTTGTTAAATAATGATAAGTAATTTTGATAGTAATGTATATGTACAATGTACGTTTTGGTGGAGACCCGACTTAAGGTGGATGTTCCAACACAGACAGTGCAGTGGACGCTGAGCGTTGTCCTGGTGAAGAATCCAAGACTTGTTCTTCCACAAATCGGGTCTCTGTCTCCTCACTCATTCGCGGTTTACAGTTTACGTTGCTACATTTGAATGTTTAATATTTTTTTCCGACGAAGCGTGGGAACAAGGTCTACTACAAACAAGCCACAGCAGAACTGAATGTGGCACGATCTTGAAAATCACTTTTCGCATGTAACCGGTTCAATCCGGTTATTTTATTGTCACACCTCATATATGGATATATTTAAGGCAATGTAGTCTTTAATTTATTATATATGCAAACTCATGACTGTCATGACAATGTACATACATCCTTCCATACAGTTCATAGACTATATTCCACCTAGACAGGTGGAAACATTCTATTTATGTACGGCCACATCATTTAAGTATGCACATGTTTGTCCATTTTTAAAACTGCACTACGGTAAACGTAAACAACCCAGAAAACGGTATGTGCTGTTTAAATTAATCATCGTAAGCATTGAGTTAATTTAATTAATGTTCTGCGTTTATTAGTGCATTACATTTTTAATTGCTTGGTTTCACCAACCTTTTTAATTGGTTATTACACCAAAGTTACATGAGTCCGTTACTAAATAAATCTCTTTAATGAATGTTAATGTTGATGGACATTTAAATAGGCTTGCAGAAGTACATATGTATACTAAATATTAAATGATAATGCAGCCATGTCTCCTAATCTCTATCGGTTAACTTATGACAGAGATATTGGGACATTACTATTTGGATAAAATTTGGTAAGTGGCATTAAATTATATTTATTGCTCATAAAGTATTTTTCAACAAAAATTATTTCAGACTTGTAAAATCATCACAAGACTGCATAAAAAGCTGAAACGTAACTCAGGCGTAAACCGTCATCAATAACTAAATAGTACATGTATGTATACATCTTCAACAAATATATTCTCATTTTTTATATCCCGGAGGTGTAATAAGCATATTTTATCCAAAAAGTTGTCATTGCATACAGAATGATCCCCAGATCCTAATATGTAAGCTCTTAACGTCGTCTTAATTAAATTAACGTTCCAATCCACGAGTCTGGTAGTGCGATCTGCCGTTTAATTAGTAGAAATTAAAGGAGTCTGCTTTGAGAAACCAATAGGGAAAAGAACAATATTCAGGGCCTAGCCGCAGGCCTTGAAGTACCGATTAATGACTGGAAGTCATTACAGCTTTGAGACCTTGTTCCCACGCTTCGTCGGAAAAAAATATTAAACATTCAAATGTAGCAACGTAAACCGAAATGGATGGTTAAATACACATACGAGCCTGTTTTATTAATTATTTTCCTCAGAATGTTGTGGTAGCATTTATTATTGAGAAATTTTAACCTTTTTTGGTATAAACAGATTATTTCATCCAAAATTTACAAACAATATTATCAAATGAATTTTAAAACAAAAGTATAATGTAATCTCAACTCACAAACTACGAACAAAGACATGTACGAAACAATAAAGGCCCAGGTGAGAAAAGTATATACAATTAATTCCATAATTGTCACATGTGATAATAACTGTTATATTCCAAATATTTCTGGAAAATGTATGTCTATACGTGGCAATATACGCGTGTATCCATATTTGCAATATAAAGCGTGAGTAAAAAGTCAGTAATTCAAAATACGTTTCATAAAATGTCTTGTATGAACTAACATCTGGAGTTACAATGTATTCCGAGATATATTTCAGTTTAAAGTGAGGTCGCCGGAAATACTGAAAACCTATTTCTGCAAAAAAAAATTGAAAGTTCCTGTCAATCTGTTTCCTATTTTCTCCCTGCTCTATCTTTTAAATGTCACAATTGTCTATCCAATCTGAAAGTTGGAACAAGTCAGATTTCCGTTAAAAAAAAAATTAAAAAAAATACCGGGTATTCAACAAAATTTGTCACGTGCCATGCCCTTCTCCAGCATTTGTGCATCATCAGAAGATGGCATTAAAGCTTCTTAAAGAGTTGGTAGATAAGAAAACAGGCGGTAATTGTTTTTGTTTCAATCATGGTCTGACCGACTCTGACGGAAAGGATTAGATCCCGCCGAGACGAAAAAACGAGGAAAAACAGAGAAGAAAGGGAAGAAAGAACATAAAAATTCCTCCGCAGTAGAGCGTGTTAGAGAAAAAGTCCACAGACAAAGGAAAAGAAAGGACACCAGGCGTGCCTATTGTGCGATGGACTCTGCCTGGCACAATGACCATTGGCCTTATCATCCAGATCACGTCGAAGGGGGTAATGGTCGATTGTGCACGAAACCAACAAGCAAGCTGCATGCGTCCTTCGATGCACTGCTAATGGGGATTTTCAAGACTGACTGCCTCCATTTTTGTAGCAATCTGCTTACAAATTTACCAATAAGAACCGCCCGCTTTGGGCAAGATGAAGTTCAGCTGGTGATGAATTTGTAAACGAATTATCGTACTGGATCCAGAAGAGATATCATCCGCACTCCCCTTCACCTCAAAAAGTCCTCCTATAACTGGTACTGGTACCACCAAGTTATACAGAAACTAAGTTATACAGTAGACCTACATGTTTAGGGCCAGAGATGAGATGTATAAAAAATTTAACATATCAGTCACAAATACAATTAAGCTGAATTCTGTTCATTTAAGCTGAATAACAACCCTATCACTTTCAATAGGTGAAATTTTAAAACCTGCATGCTCACAGCCAAACAAAACGAGATTAAATAAAAATTGTTTAAAATAGCTGCAGGTGGCAACACGAGAATTCAAATTAACGGACATTTTTCAAACTTGTTTATTAATTTTAAAAAAATCTACCATTTCAAAGTGAAAAACGACATCATCATACGCTTGCTGATTTATCAAGCTATTTTAAACAATTTTTATTTTTCTTTAATCTCTTTTTGTTTGGCTGTGAGCAGGTTTTAAAACTTCACCCATTGAAAGTGATAGGGTTGTACCACCTTAATTTGAAATAGTCGGGTATGCATGCTAATCCTTGTTTGTTAAAAATCCCAAAAAATTAATTTTGAAGACGGAGCAAGCTAAAATTCATTTGTGATTACCATGTAAATTTCAATCGAATTAAGATCTCAGACAGACTGTGAACCCCCTTTAACTAAAATCGATTCTAAAATGGGAACAACTTATAGTGGTTTCTCTAGAATTTTTCGTACAATATGGAAGTGTCATTGAAAGCCCACACGGCACACGTGTTTATTTACGACGGTTCGAATGTGTTTAGGCAGTTTATAACGACATGATGGGTCATAAAACTTACAGCACCAAGGATAAAACAGTCCATGCTCAGGGTTAGGATGGACGAACTATCCCAAAATACATAAATAAGCCATCAAATTTGGGTGCGTGAAAGAAAATTGAGCTTCTATCCTGATAGAAACTTGAAAACGTTTCGATTTGCATTCAGGTAAAGGCTAGTTGGCTTAACTTTTTAGGACTTCACCAACGGCCAGGGTGCGATGCAATTTTACTCCGAATCATAAAAACCATCCAAATAGGTATTTGTGGTTATTGGGGTTTTCCGCAAATCAGCACGCTCTGCCACAGTCCAGTGTGCATGTATTATCGAACCGTTATACAATTTACGAAGAAAAGTCCGCTGAAGGCATGATAAAGGGGAAGACAGGAATCCCTTAAAAAATAAAAATAATAAAAAATAAGTTTGCAGATGTACGCATCTGGCAGTGGTAACTTATATGGGTGACATATGTAGCTAGTGATCCAGTAGCAGAAGGCTCTTTTCTTTTAAATACATCCTCAATTCTTCTAAAATACACTTTTCCAAATTTCAACAGTCTATCAGAATTTTATACCATTTTTCCTAGCTTAAAGCTCAAACACTCACTAACGAGGTCAACATTGTGCCAAAAAGCTGGTGAAAATGGAGTGTCGTGTAATGTATCTTTTGATTACATACAGCCTTGGACAAAATTATTAGGCACCTATGATTTTCTTGAATATTTGGAAATGGAACGCAAATAGACATTAATCTTATCTGTTGTAACTTCACTTTTGTTGCTGTAGAAAGATTTAACCAAATGAAATGCTATGTTTATTATATTTTTTATGGAAATTATGCCATAATCCAAAAACATGGAAATTCCAATTTGGCCTTAAGCCAATATAGACATATATTTCAACACCACTGGTTTTTGCATCCCATTTTATTACATAATTCTGCAAAGAGATATTCTAAAGTGTCTAACAATGCCTAAAACCATTGAATTAAGTGAGTCTAAGCATGCACAAGTCCCTGTGCTATCCTCAGAAGGGTGGTCCTAAGTGCATGCAGCAATGCAAATGAGGTGCTCATATTGTGCTGTGCAAACTGCATCAAAACGATTCAGTAACAGCAAACCACTGAAATCCTAGCCTGGAAGAGGATGGAAACGGAGGACAAGCGCCAAAACAGACCGCTTTTTAGAACTAGTATTACTAAGAGACCATCGCCGAACACAAAAACAGTTAGCTGCCACTCTTTTATTGAGTTATTCTGTAAATATTTCTGCTAACACAGTTAACAGACGCCTTAATGAGAATGGACTCAGAGCTCAAACTTAGGTTTATTGGTTTATGTTCATAGTTTCAATGAAATTCTGGCATTTAATTAATAATAGAAAGATGTTAACCTCACCTCAATTTTGTTTTCATCAGATCGTACTATTTTTTCCAGACTGATGCTGTCCAATTCCTGTGGTTTTTTTGCCCATAACAATCGTTTTTCTTTCTTGACCTCAGAGAACAATAGTTTTCTCCTAGGCTTTCTAGCTCTGAGTCTATACTCAATATGGATACTGTTCACCATTTTAGCAAAAATATTGACTGAATGACGCGATAACAGAGTGGCAGCTAACTGTTTTGGTGTTTGGTGACGGTCTCTTAGAGATACACTTGTACCAAAGAGCGGTCTGTTCTGGCCAGTGGTGCTTGTTCTCTGTTTTCGTATTCTTCCTGGCAAGTGTTTCAGTGGTGTAATGTTATTGAATAGTTTTAATGCAATTACCATTGCACATGAAATGTATGTGTTTGTATTGGCTAAAGTCAAAATAGGAATTTCCATGTTTTTGGATTATTGCATAATTTTCATAATAAATATAGTAAATATAGCATTTCAATTAGTTAAAGTTTTCTACAACGTCAATCATGCCTAATAATTTTGTCCAAGGCTGTATATCAAATTGATAATAGTATATGATCGAATTCTAAAAAAAAATAATTAGCACTTATGAAGATATATGAATGAAGCATTTTATTTTTGAAAAGATTTTTGAAGAAATTTTGAACCAATCGTGCTTTCAAGTTATCAAATCCCGAATTGATCTACAATAATTTGTATATATAAATTCATTTTAAAATGCACATGTCCAGAGTATTTCGAGATTTATCCTTAAACAGGAGACTAGTATGTACAATAATGGATTAGTATGTTATTCATATTCACATGCATACAGTATACATTTACTATGAACAGAAATGCCAAATATGAATAAACATGTTCATATGTGTGGAATTTGTTTTATGTTCATGTAGAGCATTTCTTTTATTCGTTGAACGTGATTTAATTTGTCTTCAAAGAACAAACCATAAAATGTGGATGCTTTGGGCCAATTTTTGGTGGTTTTTTTTATTCTGAAAATGTGTCACAATAAAAATGACCACAATTTAGAATATGTTGAGCTTAGAATATTGGGAAGTCTCCACAATAAGACGGTAGTGTTTCTCTACAGCAGGGTGAAAAAGCCCTATTGAAGCCCGCTTAAGACATTCCAACTGGACAAAACGATGACTGGCCCAAAGTTGCCCCCACTGTCCCAAATTATCCAAATATTATAGTAATACATGGATTCTGGTTGTGATGTACTGTTTTCCTTCAACAACACTAAATCGACATCAGGGCAGGCGGTAAAACAATGCATAAAATATCACAATGCTAGTTTGGCATGCATGCCGCAGAGCACTTAACGCCTTCTGCATATGCTCAACATCTCGGATCATTTATCTTTTGTTACTTTGTTGGAAAACATCACCGGCTTCTAAGAAGATGGGCCAGTGGTAACATTTGGCGCACATGCAATGCCCGACAAAATGCATTAGCAGCAAGGAGCACGTCCAATGGTTTCAACGCTTGCTTAACCTCTTGCAGACAGAATGCGTGCCCAGAATGCTTTGAACAACACCTCGCTCGAAACTAGTGTAAACCCCTCTGCCAAAATCCATTGCCAACTAGCACTTTACAAACAGTGATTCCATTATGCAATTCAGTTTATAGACGGCCTTAATTTTTCCTTTTGTGGACACATGCGATATATCAGACTAGTCGGGTTAAAAACTACAATTGAAAATGATTAAAACATTTCTGGTCATAACAGACACCAGTGTCAAACCACCTGGTGTTGGGGGAGATAAAAATAATAGTACCACTTTGCTGTGATGTTAGAAATTCTTTACCCGGCGGTCGAGTGGGTTACGTGCTTGCCTCTCGATCCTAACATGTGGGTTCGCTACCCGGTTGTGGTCGGTGGGAATTTTTTTTGGATGAGGGTTTAAACCGAGGTCCGGTGGTGATTACCGCACATTAAAGACCCCTCGAGAGGGGGTGGAAGTCTCCCCTCATAAGAAAAATTCCCTAGTAGGTGATGAAGGCTCATCCCCTGGCATTGGTGTTTATCCTTAGTTGCAGAAATAGGTCAATGTTAAAAATCAACAAACAATAAACAAGTATATATGGCGATGTCAAGACCAATACAGAAGTGCCCTGTTAATACGTTTTTCAAGAGACAGGAGTTTTCAAAATTCTTAAGCGGGAAAGTTTAGTAGTATGGTATATGTGGACTATATAGGCATAGGCCACAAATGTACAAGTATTAGCATGTCTTTAAATGCATTTCAATGTGAACAGTGCCTCGACCATTTTACAACTATTGTCATAATATAGTTCAAAACCAAACATGTAAAAGCAAGATGTAATTTATATTGAAAAAGGGATACAATAATCTAATTTACAAAGTTCATAACTTGAAACACAATGTATCTTCTGTTTACGGTATGCAACCATTAAAAATTCATTAAAAATTTAAATAGCAAATATATCTAAAATGACAATCTACATTCACCCAACTTCTTATCATAAACTGCTATATTTCCGCATAAAATAACACATGCAGCTGCTTAATTAGACGTGAACATGCTCGCTGATGACATTTCAAATGCTTCTAAAGATATGAATATATTTTTTTCTTTCATGACACTTATTTTGCTATTATTCCGATGTTTTTTGCTTATTTTATGATAGTTTTTGATGACAAACTAATAGCGTTGTTCTAATCCTTATAACACAATTATGAAAATGATTGATGAATGGGCAGAATATGATAATGTAATATTTTAATCGATTCCCCTTGCATAAAAGTTGTTTAAACATGAACATGTAAGCACTGTTAGGCTGACTAAATTAAAACAAACGCACCCTATAATCATTCCTGTATAAATCAGAAAGTAATTATATGCTGCAGTAATATCTACTACATCTAGTTAAGTAATTAATTTTTTTTTTCGCGCTCATCGCAGAAAGTGCCAACACTGCATAAGAGTATATAAATTAATTGACTTGTAAAGATAATTACATTTTAAATTATATTCTGCATGAGCAATAAACGCCTAAAAGACAGCGAATGGATTATTTGAAGTAAAATAGAAAAAAAGAAGAACGTTACAGCAAGACATGTAGTTAGTTTGCTTGTTTGATGATTTTTAATGTTAGCATATTCATGCAAAACGAGGGGTAAACACCAACACTAGGAGGAGATAAGCCTTCATCACCTACCTGGGAATTTTGCCTACAATTGGAATTTCCACCGACATATGAGGGGGTCGTGCAACAATCTACACAGGACCTCTGGTTAAAGCGCACTAGCGATTTTTTTCATGAAAACCATAGGGAAGAGTGGGTAGGAATGAGATGCAGGAGAAATGGGACATTGCCAATAATTTAAAATTTGAAAGTGTAAAAAGTTTGATACTTTTATGTCTACATGGCACTTGTGTTCCCGCATTTGTTTGTGTAAAATGGGGCCTTCTGGTGAATCACAAGAATATGGGATGGAAAAGTGTCATTTCCAAAAAGTATGCTTTTACTTTAAATATTTAACTCTTGTAAAAGTATTGTTTATAGAGGAAACGTTTTCAAATTAAGTACATTAACATCAGTTAGGATGGTTATGATGTTATTAGATGTTTCATACCAATCTGCCAGGTCATTTTAATCTTATGGTGGGTTTAAGACAAATACCTAGTGGCAGGAGGATTGGAGCACAACAGTGCAGGAGGAATGGGACAGTCCCAGTTGCTGGAATTTTATGCATTTTAGCTACGTGTAACACATAAATTTTTGATTGCTGTTAGAGCTGGTGATTTTGTGTTGGTGAGATTTGCCAAGATTTATAATGTGGGTATGAACTCGAAGAAGCTGAAATGTATTTTTGAGGAAAATCAAAATTGCGGGAAATCTACACATTTTGCATCGATGTTAGTTAATTTTCAATAGTTTGTTAGTTTTCGTAAAAAATCTTGCTAAAAGGTAAAGTGTGTTATTATTGCGAATAAATAAAAAAAAATTAGTGTGGTAAAATCCTTTGTATTCTCGTTTTAAAAACAGTATCTCAATCCTTCTGCAATGCATACCATCCACGAGTTTTTGGTTTAACTATAGGTGCATGCTGACAATCCTAAACACTGCATATACAATTATGTACAATGTATGTGCGTGACATGAAAATGGATTTAGTCTTCCGCCTATACCTATAGTGTGAGATTCAAATTCACGGTAGTTGTGTGACAGTACCGCACTGTCTGCTGGCGAAAATAAAGCTGGGTCTCCACCAAGGCATACATGTACGTATATACACGTTTTTTACAAACATATGCAAAAAAATTTGCCCTCCGGGTTTGTTTCAGCCGCCATTTTGTAAATATATGTAAATATCAAAATTGCACAGCAATTAAAGACATTTAATAGGTGTAAAATTTTGATATTTACATGTATTTAAAAATGGCGGCTGAAACAAACCCGGAGGGCATACGTTGTTGCATATGTTTGTAAATACGTGTATATACGTACATGTACGTCTTGGTGGAGACCCTGCTTAAAATACATAATACTATGTACCACGAGTCGGGATGCACACCGAACGTTCACCAGCAGCCCTTATCTGCCACTAAGTCCTCTTGCCAATAAAAAGTAATTTCCTACCTAGCTTTTTATAGTCTATGTCTCTAAGCCGGCCCGTCTGACAATTCGGTTGAATTTCTGTCCATGCTGAAGTTCACTTCACTTGGAAGTCTGCTTTTTTTTTTTTGGACTTCTGCGTTTGCCCATCTCCTGACTTTTAGCTGTGCTGGGAGGTATGGTCTGGTTTCGTCCCATGAGGTCAATTTGCAACGTCTGACCCCCAGTGTGGTTACTGGCTCCTTTTTACATCGTCCAAATTGACCATCAGTCATTTAGCAATGCAGATACTTGTAACTCGGCCTAAGGTATGCAGGTGAACTCGGCACCTCGAGGTCGTAAGGTCGTCACGTGGCGTGAGACCCAGACTTTATAAATTATTTAGTAGTATATATATACATAATGTACATGGCTTCCATCGTGTTATTGTTTGCATTTTCATGTATAGTATTTCTATGATATTGAGTTTTTATAGCGACTTTCTTTTGTTTTAGTGAAGCATGTGGATTCATGTAGCATGGGATTAAAGTAAACACGTCTCTTTGGACAATAATTAAAACTATAGAAATTTAACCAAATTTTCTTATTAAATTGTTAACCAAATTAAACCATATCATAATAAACAGAAAACCAAAAGGATCTCATACTTTTATCATTCTTCGCTTTTTAAATACTCGTATAGTAAGAAGTACCTTATACCATTCATTACATTGTTGTAGCCGTAGAACCATGGACTTTGAATTAGTTAAAATAAAAATAATAACGTTAATATAGTGATTAATGGTTCCCTGGAATCATAATACATTATTGTAGCATAATACAGTGGATAAAGTTGGACATCGTGTTCATCCCTAGAGTTATAAACATGCTTCAAACTGTAACTTGGGATATAAATTTGATGGTGCTTTTCGTAAGACTATCTGTTTGAAAATCAGCACAGGCCTATTGGACTTTATGTATCAGCACACACAGACTGAAGATAAAAATGTACTAAAGAAAGGAGAAAAGAAAATAAGTCGTGAGTAAAAATAGATGATGTTCAACGAATAAAAAGGAATGAATGGAAAAAACTTCAAATGGAAAGCGACATGGAATGCAATAGAAATTAAAGCTGATGGAGTGGAACAATGTTTTTGTGTCATGGCACTTAGCCTTAAACTTTGAAAGACAAAAATGGCTATCATAAAACCTGCCAGAGGAACATACAACTCGGTATTACTTTCCCCGGCTTGGAAAAAAAAATTCTTGTAGCAATAAATTGCAACATAAATCGAAACCCATGAGTTCGATGACCTACAGTAAGAAAAGTAAGAGCAATATTCAATATCAAATTCACTAGCAATCGTAACTATTCCCATAATTTAAGTATGAGGGTTGTTCAGAAAGTCTTGCCTTTTATTTAATAACGTTTGATTGGAACGTCTTAGAGAAAAATGAAAATATACAG
>JAQGAE010005371.1:0-11335 GCA_034696685.1 Julus scandinavius
TTTCCGTAACATAGCATAGCATAGCGAAACATAGGCAACATAACGTAACGAAACGTTCAAATGTGTAGGGGCCTTAACGGTGTCACACAACCTGTTTGTAACACTTTTATAACCAACTTTGATTCCACCCTGTATCAAGCTCGGTTTCCAGGGCTTATGAATGTAAATCCGTTTTGGATGAAATTTTCTCGAAATCCTTGACGGTTGCATGCCGGGAAAAGGCATCGGAGTAAAACGGCGCGCCAAGATTAGCTGTCATATTTAGCACACCTGAACTGGCATCAGTTGTGACACCTCCTCGAAACTTCATTAAGGAATTAGATGGGGCGAGTCTTATGGTAATTGCACTTTCTGTTTTCCCCCACCCACATTTTCCCTGCTCTTTCAAGTAAAATAACGCGGAATTTGTTGACTAAGTTTTTCATTCACGTCTCGCTAATGCATGTGCGGTTGACGCTTTATTTACGTAGCGTGAGGCGAGCGAATGTGTACGTAACAAAAGGGGATTTCTTCATATTTTGTTCTCCATACTTTATGCTCAAATGCGTGCCACGCTTGAACGCCTATTAAAACGCCAGATTTATTTTTATAGGCTGGAAATAGCGCTCGCTTTTGAAGGATCATTAAAAAAATATCTCTCCTTTCGCCCCTTTTGTTTAGGTTAATACTTCATTTAACCAAGAACTTTTTTTTAACCGTTTTTTTTCCAGGAGAATCTTGCATGGGTTAAAATCGGTTTTTAATAATCCCCTAGATTTAATTACGGTTCGATTCACAGCAATGCGTGCGTGTTAGCATTGTTTGCCTACGAATGGGAAGGTTTGGTTATTATGTTTACCACCCATGGCGATCAGGGATTGGATCTTTCACGATCTTTCATTAAGCTCGACCTGTATGTTCGAATTATACGATCTTAGATTTATCTTATTCCCTTTGATTCAATCAAACAACGGGTTTTTCATTCCAAAAGTGTGCTTTTTTAATTTGATCTCTTGTTTGTATTACTTAACAATGGAGCTAATTTCCTTTACCATGAACTCTTTTAAACTATTTTTCTGGTGGACAAATTATGCAGTGCTGTATTAGACACCTGCAGTATGTGGGTACTCTTATATATGGGGAAGCATCAGACATATCAGGAACATATACAAAATTGGGCATATGAGTCATTGGGACACTTTTGAAATTGGGGGTATAGATCATATGAGACATATCTTAAAGTGGGCAAATGGATCGATTGTCTATATGGCCATATAAGGCATTTATACTCATACATATCAGGAGAGTATTATAAATTCGCATGTATAATCCTATTTATTTTTACAACCCGATTGGGGTTATTAGCTTTTTAGTAAATTGTATGATAGGACAAGTCTTTTTATATATATTTATTTGACGACATTGTTGAAATCTGCAAAAGTGCCAAATGTAAAGTTCCTAAATTTTGATCAGTTTAAGTACCCTAACTTAAATAAACTGGCGTGCGAAGGAACATCAAAATTCATCCTGATTTTGAAGCAAAATGTTGATGTTGTAAAAGCTTATGATAATTTTGCCATTCCCACGACGTTGCTTAAAATAAAATTAACTTGTTGATAGCATCGCAGAAAGCACTTTAATCCCCTCCTTGCATTTTGCGTAGATTTATGACTGGCTGCACTATGCTTCGTTAAATTTATAGGTCAATAAAGCGGGTTGAAATGAACGATTTCTATTGTTTTCGCTTGTTACAAATCTTTTTATTAGTTGAGTTACACGTTAGTCAGAATATAAAATGTAACGCATTAGCTTAATGAGTGACCATGCGAATAGTTGAGCAAGGCATTGATGCTGATATTATGCCCATGTAGAACAGACATTAAAACACGAATAAGAATTTACTATGACACTCTTGCATGACTTTTTAGCCAATGGCAAACGAGGCATTTAATCACTAGATATCATTGATTAACATCCTTCAGCAGCGGCTGAATGAAAGTTCCCCAGGGTCGAGGATGTTGGATAATAACCAATAAAGGCATTAGTTGAATGCAGTGCTTATATAGAGCATCTATGTGATTTTTACCGATAAGAACAGTAGCCATCATGACCTGTATACGTCTTTCCACCCCTCCTTTTATATCCTCCAATCGATCTTAAAATGCTCTTAAAATTGATCCGATCTTTTGATAGATTGTTCCTTTTACCGTATGCTTTCTAAACTAGCCTGCCTTTTTTCCATTGTCTCCGTGGACGTGCCAACCATTTTAAAATTTGAATTAGAAAATTGCATTTCCTAACATGATTTGTGGACAATCGATTGTGGAGACTTGATCCCATTTCTTGTACTGTACAAGGTTGGCGTTTTACTTTTCATTTCTCGCAAAACGGAATTTCCAAACGCCAAAACGCCATTTCTTTCTTTATCCTTGCTATCGAATTTTTCATTGTCCAGATTCTGGTTCTTGGAATCATGTCTTGTTAGCCAGTTGCACCATTGGACGTTTAGTTCCATTGATAATTAAATTTAACCCTATTGCTGTAGTTCAACCTCTTATGCTAATTAAAAATTCATCTTTTTTATAGGTCTCATCACAACTACAAACAGAATTTTGGATAGGGAAAATAAAGAAGAACACGAATTCGAGGTAAGGCCAATGTTTTTCATTATTACTTACTTGCTTTATTTTTACCACGCCATGTGCATTATTTTTGTTACTATATCAATGGCGTTTACTTGTTTTAAAGCAATTCTTGAATTTTATGAAAAATGTGAATTTCATATGATGCGAATAGAATTCTCACAGTATTGAATGTTAAATGAATTCATTTCCAAGCATGTCAAAATACATTTTTTTAATGTTGTTTTGTGGATATTTGCATGAATTGGATCCGCTAGTTATGAGAATATATTTAATAATTTGTATAAACGCGTTTGCCTAGCAGGTTAAATCATCAATCATTTACAGTAAAATAAACAATGATTGAAAAAGTATATATCAGAAATTCCATATATTGGTATGTCAGAATATGGACAAATATCAATATGTATGGTATTTTTTGTTCATAAATCATCATATTTGCGAATGCTTCCATATGACCATACAGGAGTTTAAGTAAATATTTTGCGCACTTCTGTTATTGCCACTCATGACCATGCAAGTTTTCAGACATGTAAGAAGATTATCATAAATTGGCATATTTTTATTACAGTACACTACTTTATCAGTGTACATCATTTGGTTAAGTAGTGCATAGTGCATCAGTGTAGTTTAAGTACATATATTGCAATATCTCGTCGTTAGGGACCATTATGTTGTGGTATTTTTGAATGGATCCCAACTGCAGATGTTGGATTACAAGAGTTGAATTTGGCGAAGTCAGAAGTTTGTTTCATGGTAACCAATAGCCTGGTTATGTAAGGAATGTTGTATTGCGGATAGAGCTTAATAATAACAACATTCGTGCCATGATTGACTATCATTTGACAGCGTTCTTGAGCTGTGGAATGCAGGCTTGGAAGCTGTAGAGATGGTGCTAATGGTTGCTCTTTAATGCACGGAAGCAACAATACAACAGTAATTTCTGAAGCATTTTTGGAGGCGCTCTGGCATGCTGTCATCTTCTCATAAATAAATATCTGTAGCTCATCATAGATATATTTGTTTGTTCAAAAGTGGATAAGCTATTCACCTTGGCTCTGACTGCTGCCTGTGTGGTGCTAGGAAATCGATCAGAAGGCCGGATATTTTGAGCAATTTTTCATAACGTTATGCTCTGTGTGCCATAGAATCAAAATCGTAAATAATGGATTCAAATAAATCGAATTTTTTTTTTACGTTGTTCCGATTGCGAGGATTTATTTCTCATGTGAGCCCAATCATAGAGGGGAAAGACCACCCGGGTGAAGCCTAGGGTGCAACAATATAGTAATAACTTTCAATAAATAATGGCTTTTTGAAAAATGGGGAAAACAGTTTCTGAAATAGCCCCTGAGGACGACGCCATCTTTGCTTGACTTGGAAGATGACATGAACTGTGGTTTCAAAGAGGCAAGACCTAGAGTAATGGGCACTATTCCAGTAGATACATTGGATTCGAATATTATCTGAAGCAGCTGATGACTTCATTTCCTGTTTTTGTTTCACCCGACCATGTGGAATTTTGCAGGAATGTTATGCCATGGAATGTTTTGGACATACATGATTTTTAGGAAATTTTCAAATTGTTTTCTTAAACTTATTGCCAAAAATGTCTCAAAAACATTTGCCTACCTGTATGTCCATATAATGTTTTTACGCCGTTGTCCATAGTTGATGAAAACTTAACACAACGTATATGGAAATTTATGGACATATTCTGGGATAGATGGTCATGCATGTGCAGAATATTCACCTTCTTCACTTATTAGCATTTATGGTGAAAACATTCTATTCAATTTTCTACACTTCTAATATTTTTAAGGATCTAAACTATGTAACTTGTTCTCGTTTTTTTTTACGAACAAGTAGATACCGAGACCCCTTTCAGCAATGAAAATCTGAATAATTTTCACGCCTGTGTTATTTTCATATAATTATCATATATTCCAATGTTTCGTGTACAAATCGATTTATCATGTGATTTTTCTCTCACATTCACCTGTCTACGTTTTTTGGCTTTAAAAACTAAAATTGACAAGCTTAGTTTATCATCCCCTTTAGCAAATCTTGCTCTTAAATCACCTTAGGTTTCTGAGTATTAGAATATTTCCTTTCTGAGACTGTATATTAAGGAACCTTTAAGTGGTCTGCCCCATCATTAGTAAATATTTCTTAAACAAATTATGTAAAAAAGGTCATATCTGAGTGCAGTTTTCTATTTATTTTTTTATTCTGATCCTTCGTGTAAACTGCTATCTTGCCTTTATAAAACCTGATATATAGTGCACGTTTCATCGCATTTTCATGTAATTTTCATAATTATATAAGATAGAGTTTATGTACAATGCCCCCTTAATTGCGATGGCGACCTATTTTTATCATGATTACACCGTTTTGCTTTTATCAGCATAATATCCTAATTAACCTTGTCTGCTATAGCGTTTCAGTATCTTAACGGTGTAGTCTTGCGTTGCGCAAGTTCTTTCACTTTAATGAGCATTATACACGGCTGACCGAAGTTACTTGACATCAACGTCATCGAAGGTTCGATGCTCATTACCAAATGGATAGTTAAACTTAATTAGCATTAGTTATGTCAATTAAGGCTAGTTCTCCTGAGTTGTACAAGTATACTTGACAGTTTGTTTTTACTCGAGGATAGCCAAAGTTATGCCCGGCCTTCATCGAAATTAGATTTCAAGATGCTCACCTTGTTTAATGAAAAGTTAAAACCCTTGATATGCAAATGCAGAGTCTATTAATCAGGTTGAAATGGGGCGTTAAACGGATCAGAGAGTGAAGATTTTTGTGTTTAAATTAGTTTGCCAGCTTTTCCTGTCTGGTTACTTTTATAATAACTTTGTAAGACTATTCATTTTAACTCGGGATAAAAATCAGGAATGGCCACGTAACTAATTCTATCCAACGCAACAAAAAAATTAATTCTCTAAAACTTTTGAAGGATTTTTCAAACTGTACTTGTGCGAGTTATGTGTTCCCAGTCGATGTTAATTAATCTAGCGAAATTGGCGCGAAATTAAGAATTAAGGAAATTTATTAGCGAAATTAAGTAGCTGAACGCCTCCAGTCGTGAATTAACGTACATGTTTGGATAATGTGCAATGGCGCTTCATTTCAGGATTGCATTCAATTTCATTCCCGCCCAAAGAAAATCTGGGTGTATTAATGATACAAATTATCTATTCGTTGCGCAATGTGCATATGCATTCTACAAAAATCCAGCCGAAATTAATCAGTTACTTGACCATCACTATAGAATGGTACAATCTAGTATTATCTCTTGATGTAAAATGATAGAATATATAATGTAGGTGTACTCATGGTATGGATATTTGCCATGGTTCAATTATATGTTTTGAGCTTTCGACTGAAAGTACGAGGGCGGTCAAAATGTGTTGCATATTCGTTTATTATTCGAATACCAGATGTCGTAAAAAAAAACCTGCAATAGCTATTTTAATGAGCAGAAAATTTTCTATTTTTCAATGTTCGACTCGAATTTGTTGACACATTTATCCCAACTTTGGATGAAATTGTTTATACCCCTCTCGTAAAATTTTGGCTACGCAGATATTGCCGAACCACAAGTTTCACATCATCGTCTGTTTGGAATTTTTGACCACTCAAGTGTTCCTTTATAGGACCCAACCTTTCAACAAGCGATATCCCTCTCTTTGGTCCTCTTTTCTGGAGCAAAAGTCAGAATTTAATTCTCTTTAAAAATAGAGAATTTCGTTTTATAAAACGTTTTTCGGTGCATTTTTTCCCCTGTCAAATGCATAAATGTGCTTCACTGTGCATGGTTTGATACAAAATGAAGTTATATTTGATAAAAACTAAAATTATTACTCAAGTTTATATGTTATGCTTGCAATGAAGGGAAACTTCATTATGGCGACGACTGACAAATATAAATGTTTATATTACAGTTCCGTAATTCACGTTTTCGTTATATTAAAGTGTTCTTGGTACAAAACAGTAGAGGAGCAAATTTATGCATTTTTCCATAAAAAAGCAAGTGCACCAATAACCATTTCATTTAAAGTTTTATTGTTGCATTGAGCGTATGAATTCTGGAAAATGTTCCAGAACTAACTGTTCCGTCCAATATTACTGCAGATTACAAGAGTTGAGACGTTAATTATTATTGGTCAAGATTGGAATTTGGGCATTTGCACATATGACCATTTATTGTAATGCATGTCAAATAACACTACACGAAATCTTCCACCAACATACTGCTTGTGTGTCTTCTGAACTACAAGTGACTATATAAACACTTAGCAGGAAGTCATTTCGGCTTTGAAATTAGTTTCCTCAAGCGATTCATTTTTGTAACCTATTTATTTGACCATCTCAGCTTGATATTAATATTGTCTACAAGCGATTTTTTTTATCATTTCTTGATATACCATTGTTCGGATGATATTAAGATCAATATTTTTTTCTAAAAGTAGAACGTTATCATGCATGCCACGTCCCCGTAGCATTAACCTTTTTGCGAATATGATTTCAATCATTTAAAATATTTTTAACTGGACAGGTACTCGAGTGTATATTCAGCTTATTGATGACCTGCAGAATTTTTTTTCGGGAAAAAATCCTTGATTGATGGCCGAAACTGTGTGCTTGCTCGTTGCTGCACTCATCTCCTCCTTGTTACAACATATTTATGAGGTTACTTAGCATACAATGTCACAAATTTTGAGATATTAGCAGGAATTTCTGGACAGGTTTAAAAGGCTCGGCGTATTTTGTTTTTTTATTGCATTTTGAAATGAATTATGTGATTTTTGGTTTTGTATCTCGAGGAACAACATATGCACATACATGTAGTGGAATTTTTCCTAAACTTACAAAAAAGTTGGTCATGTTCGAAGTTGTATGCTAATTTATCACGTAAAAAACATTTCCCCCCAAATTATGGGTCAGTTTTTTCATGCATAACTGGCGTTTTATAATCCTCTTAAAATTGCCCAAACATGGTAATTCGAAGCTGTCCTCAATTAGTTGTAATTAATGGCGATTAATTTTTAAAATGTGCAGGTGTTATAATGATTTGGGGTATTTTTTTCTGGTTATTATAGGCTTTAAACGCCAATATAGCTGTGGTCCCAGAATGGATTTCAACATGGTTGAAAACCGATATGCTTATGCAACGAATAATTTTATCCAAAACTGTTTTCATCAAGGATGAAATCCATTTCGTGACCATAACTATTGCTAGCATTAATTTACACCCGGGCTTAATTATCGATTTTTATTAACGTTGCAATGTTACACAACACCTAATAATATGCTAACTGTGTTTTTCTATGAAATTCATTTCCTATGTTAGAAACGTAGTTGTCCAGTGAGTAAATAGTAAATTGGAGATAAAATGTCAAATGCCAGCAGATAAAATAGGTTGAAAGTTGTCTGGAATCGTGTTAAATATTTAATTGAAACGCCTGAAAGACATGACAGTGGTAAGTTACTGGATTTGTTATTGAGGAGGTCTAAAGAAGATTACCACTGCAGGCGTTTGCCAGAATGACCTAAATAAGGTAAAAAAGTGAAGGATTTTGATGCTGACGACAATGTTACTGCTGTGAACACAGTATTTAGTTAGAGGAGAAATTAAAGAGGATGACTCGAAATAAAAAGCGAAAGAATTTGTGATTATTTTCGGGAGATTGTATCAGGAGTTTGATGACTTGCACACTTCCTATACGTCATGTTTGGAAACCTTGTCACACCCAGATAAGAAGTGATTCGGTTTTCTCATCTTAGATCGAATGATTGACTCTTCGGAAATTGTATTTCAGTAAAAATTGAAAAAAGTGAGGTGCTTGAAAGTTTTTGCTATGCTTCTACAAGCATTGTCATATCCAGGAGTAAAAATAATTGTATTAAATGTCACCTGTGGATATTTTTACACCTTTATTTATTTATTTTTATTAAATCTTATGCTTGGGAAAATTCTGTTAATAAGGTTAAATATGAAGTCATGTGCGCTCTAACCACTGATGTTGTAAGATTTTAACTATGACCATTTGTTGACGGATATCCAAATAATAACTTGGGAACCGTAACACTTGGGACAAAATGTCAAATTAGGAAAAGGAAGAGAATGGTCCGTTTGTATGAAATCAACTGTTTTTGTCTTCTTTTGCAATTATTTAAACATTTTACAAATTTTTAAGAATTGAGGAAAACGCCAAATGGTAGCTATGCTGCAATATCATTGTGTGATTGAGGAAATCAAACATGAACTTTTATACGCTGATTCATGCTAATGTTGTAATTAAATTGTGCAATATCACTTGAAGGATACTGCATAACATGTCATCTCTGGAATTCATATCAGTAAAATTACATTATCACACACTACATGTACATGTAGGTAGCTTCACTGCAGTACAGCACTGTGCTGCATCGTAACTACCAGTTGATGTTTCCCTCAGTTCTTAAAAACATTGTAAAATGTTTAAATAATTGCCAATGATGACGAAAACAGTTGATTTCATACAAACAGGCCATTCTCTTCCTTTTCCTAATTCGACATTTTGTCCTAAACGTTACGGGTCCCAAGTTATTATTTGGATTTCCATCAACAAATGGTCGTAGTTAAACTTTAACAACATCAGTGGATAGAGCACGCATAGCTTCCTATTTAACCCCAGTTAAAATCTAAAAACATCAGTGAATAGAGCACACATGACTTCCTATTTAACCTCAGAATTTTCATAAATATAATCTTTAAGAAAAAAAAAGTCGGTTGGTGAGGAATTCTGGTCCACCCTGTATATGCCATTTTGTCATTGTCCATATATTTTCAAAATATATGCTCAAAATCGCCAGATATGACTATAGACTGTAAAACCATTTACACTGTATGTGGCTTATCAGAATAGTATGTTGTGTAATACTTTTGGTATTCTATAAGCATATATCCTATAGTAAATACCGATAACACAAGACTTACGAAAGCAGTTTTTCTTGTAGAAAAAATAACTGAACTACAAATGAATCCGAATAAGTTTTTAATTTTGACGGATCTTATCGTATACGCGCTAACACGTTAACAGCGGCAGGGGGCTCGTGCGCACACTTTCTGAAAGTTTGTTCCCAAAACCGCAATAAATGATGAAGGAGATTTCCCAAAGTTGGACGTGAAACGTGACCGGTGACGTTTCTAATTAATGATGTTCCTAGTTGTTATGCGCGCTATACACCTTGATTAATGCCGTGCGGTTAACGAAGGCGCTCCGCTGTTTGCGTGCCGGACCGCCACGTGACAAGGGCGGGTGACACTCGAGACACCGGCCGTGCTCAGCGTGCCCAATTACGGCGCAAATCTCGGCTCCCGTTTCGCACCATCGAACGCCTCATTCCCAGTGGGAAATTTCGCGAGATCTGAATTTGTATACCTTGTCCCTGGTCGGGAATGCTTTTATATATATATATATATACATAATCGGAGAAAATATTCCGCTCTCGTACACTTAACATTCGTGACACCTGGAATGCGCCTGAGAATTACGATGCTTCACCCTCGATAAGCAGCGGATTTTATGAGCGAGTGAAGGAATTTCACCGCGCATCACTAAATCTTTCGGACTAATTTAAATTCTGTAAAGGCGTGCGAATGGATGTTGCTACACGATCAATAAGTGCGATTGCAAGATAGACACAAAAAAAAGATGCACTCGGCATCACGTGGAGCACTTAATCCAGTTCCGAGTGAAAAGGGTTGCTCTTTCTAGGTAACCCAAATTGTAGATTTTTTTGGTAATTTAGCACGAAACGAAAAATAATTTAAATAAGATCAGATTTCCTGGTACTCATTCAGAAACGGTTTCCTGAGTTGATGCTAATAAAGCCTGTGTTGTGTGCTTACAAATGTTCAACTTTAGGAAGTAGATCTATTACAGGAAAGTAGACAAATTAATCTGGATACTTGGTGCAGTTAGTTATACGGATTTCTATCATGATTTGGTGGTTTATCGCATTTTGCCTTCAATACAACTTCAATCTTGCTTGCAATAGACTCGTGCAGGCTTTGAAACATTTTCTAGTGGGATTTCCCACGTTAAAGGATATACTGTACCTATATTATTTTTGCTTAGAATAAACACTGTATATTGTCCAAAATATATACATGTCTTAATATAGTTTTTAGGTTTTTTAAAAAAATCTATATAATCTAAATTTATATATGAGAAAATTATATTCGTCGAAGTCACTCAGAAACCGTTTTCTAAGACGATAGTAGAGCATATTTTTTTTAAAAAGCGTACTCTGTTCTATTTTTATACATGCATAATTGCATATTGTGTAAAATATGGCATTTTTGTTTTCGTAAATCATCACCTATATTCTGTAAAAATTATATTGAGCCATTTTTAAATTTTCCCATATATGTGGCTTTTTTCTACATTTTTTATTTAGTATTTATTTTGTTTAATTTTTGAATTCTTTTTTACGTTTAGCATTTCTCATTTTGTTTTTATAAACATGTATGTTGTTAGATAAAACATTTATACCAATTTCCCATTATCCACAACTCTCCCTTGAACATGCTCATTAATGCACTGACAGGTACGAAATGTATTATAGTTGTAGAGAAAATTCGGTACTTGTTTGTTAATTCCCCGCCACCCAAAGTATGGCATGTTAAAAAGCAACATAATCGGTTAGTTAGGTTAGGC
>JAQGAE010005372.1:0-11334 GCA_034696685.1 Julus scandinavius
ATGTGAAATTATGAGTGTTAACCAAATGTGAAATTATGAGTGTTAACCAAATGTGAAATTATGAGTGTTAACCAAATGTGAAATTATGAGTGTTAACCAAATATGAAATTATGAGTGTTAACCAAATGTGAAATTTTGAGTGTTAACCAAATGTGAAATTATGAGTGTTAACCAAATCTGAAATTATGAGTGCGAACCTAACCTGAAATTATGAGTGCGAACCTAATATGAAATTATGAGTGCGAACCTAATATGAAATTATGAGTGCGAACCTAATCTGAAATTATGAGTGCGAACCTAATCTGAAATTATGAGTATTCTCGTAATCTGAAATTGAGTACCAATGTAGTAATCGAGTATGAACAGAAATACTTTCAAGTAAATTGAGTAATTAAAGTAACGAAAATGGGTAACTTGAGTAACCCATCGGTATTTCAAATACATTTGCAATCTGCCATATTCGTAATCTGTACTCATATCCATGAGTACAAATTGAACACGTCTGATTACTATTCATACTAATAAGTATGATTCCACAAGTACTCGTAATCACTACATCTGCACACGAGTACATATTTTTCAAAGTTTGAGTACTCATTTCATATGACTACTGATTACTTGTACTCTACTTATACAATAGAGTATGATTCAACTGCAATGGTAATCTGTACTCCTACTCATGAGTACAATTTTCCCAAATCTGGTATATCCCGAACGTGGGGATTTCTATAAAAAAACTGGAAATCGGTTGTGTTAAGTTTAACTAACGATTAGCGCACATTTAAATCGAAAATCTTTTTATGAAATTCAAACGTTCTCAGCGAAATCATGAATTTTTAATTTGGCCCATTTCTATAATTTGTTGTTGTTTCTGCAGGCACTTTTAAATTATCCACTACATTTTATATACTTTACATTTAAGTGCAGTTTGATCAATAATTCAGTGTATTGATCTTACGTATAGTTCCTAATTACTTAAAGTCGTGAAATCTAATGATCTAGTATTTGTAATTACTTTTCATTTTGAAATTACTGGCAAATTTTATTTTCAATTTTTTCTCTACAGACTGTAATTTCTTAACATTTTTCACTGTACCTGAACTTCTATCAGCATTATATATTTTAGAAGTTATATATATTATTCATTGAAAAATATTCGCCCGCAGTATCTATACAAACTTTTTATTCTGTGTAACATTGTAAAACCAATGTTCACTTAGATTTTTCGCTTAAAATATATCCAATCATGTATATTTATGAATTGGCTGAGGGATCAGATGCTAAAAATATGCATTTAAGAAGTCTGAGGTTTATGTCCTATCACTTTCACTAGTTTTAACCTATTTTTCAACGTGAAAAAACATGTAGCTATGGGGCAAAACCGGACTCAAGACGTCGATAAGTTTTTATTCATGTATGTTGAACACATACAAAAAATTGTATGTCCCTCTCAATGTTGGGCGCCTTAAATAAGAAGGTTTTAAAAAAATTTAAATTTTACTAATTTAAAAATTAAAGTATAAGTAACATAAGAGGAATTTCAATGCTTTGCATGAATTTATCTTTACTTTGTCTTGAGATAAACTTATTATCAATATCTTCTAAACAAATCATCTATAATAATAGTTTATAAATTTTAACAAACAAGTATTTTTTCATAAATTACTTGTTGATAAATTGTTTAATAAATTATTCAAAATTTGTTACAATTTTTGATGTTTATTTAGTGACTAACAAAATATATTCACTTTTTGTTTTAAATTATTATAATATAGTTAGTTAGAATAGACAACATAAAACATCTGCGAATTTATTTCTGTTATTATTTATAATTAAGTTTTTTTAAAATCTATTTCATATTTTTTTGGACCTTACCATTTGAACCTTATAATAATTTGGACCTTATTTATTTATTTATTTATTTATTTACAGTTAAAAACTCATTATAATAAATTATAATAAATATTAACTCAAAATTCAAATTTACCTTGAAGTCATCAATAGAAATTTCAATTTTTTCCTGTTTTTTTTATTATTATATAAAACAGCTGTTTTTAAAATGTTGTAACATTTTAATAAACATTTTAAAAACAGCTGTATTATATAAAAAATATACTTAAAATGAAAAAAATAAAACTACTATTGATAACTTCAAGGCATATTTGAATTTTGAGTTAATATTTATTTGTGAGAGTTTGATAAAATATGTATAAAACATTCTTATACATATCTTGTATTAAATTTTTCTACATAATTATGCATATATTCACCGGTATTCATGTGTAATTTTAATTACAAAGTTTGTCATAATTCGCCTAAATTCTAAGACTAATCAACATAAATAAAACAATGTTATTTCATGGATGGTGTTTTCATACGTATCTTGACTCGAAAACATACCCTAAATATATGTATTGCCCAAACAAGGGGTTTACATTGGAAATGCACGTATTTTTGTGATCCTTGGAGTTATGAATTTGAAATGCATGGTTTTCAATTTCCCTCGAGAACACAGTGTATACGTGGCGGCTTGCGGACACAAAACCAAAACATAAACCTACTCAGTTTAATTATTAAAATATTCTAAGGAAGAAAATCCTTCGTATTAGCATCAATTTTTAATATTGTATTAGTTATCTTGTCTCCTAGGGAATATAAATGAAGTACAAAAATTATATTATCTTACGTCTGTTTTCCCTGCGTTTTGATTTTCAAATTTTCGTTTCTGAATATACCCTGATTTAGGACATATCTCAAAATCATTTTAGCAAATGAAAGTTTAGGGCATTTGAAAAAAGAAAGATGTTCCACAAAGCAAGATATTAGCTGCTTGGGGATAACATGTTATTATCAACATATTACTAATCACCATTTCACTGATTAACTTTTCTTCTGATAAGAAGATTTTCCACGATTTCAGTTGTTGCGCCGTTATATCATTAAATAAAACTCATTTCATTAGAAAATATTTAATTAACATTTTTGAAATCTCATTAAATGTATAATTAAATTCAAACTTGATTCGTGGAGTGGCAAGAAATCTGTAAATTATTAAAAAATATGGACATGAAAGTGTAAATTAATTAACTTCTTTTCTTAGAAACTTAATTCGTTTTACAATTTGATTCAATGCTTATTCGGCCTTAATTTACTTTCACAACTTTAATTTTCATCAGAAACTAGCCATCCATAAACAACTGTTTGCGTGATAGAAAAGGATAAAATTTACCAATTAATTGCAATATGCAAAATTTAATTTTCAAGAAACTAATAAATTTCTAATTTCAACATATTAATTTGCATATATCACAACTACTGAATTAAAATTTAATTAAACTATAAGTTAATGGATCAAAATGGGAAAAGTTATGCTAAGAGTATTATATACTTATATTGATTAATTTAATAAAAAAAATTCCATGTGATAATTTATTGCATACAGTATTTATTAAGAGTGGCTACAAAAAAAAAACAAAAAAAAAAAACCTTTTTCATAAATCGTAACTTTTTTGTTTTTTAATCAAAGTAAATCCAATTTTGTACAAATATACTAGGCAACAAACGTATGAACAAAATAGCTTTTTCAATTTGTACTCAAAGTGTCCTTCATCCGTTGCAACACATGTCCAGAGGCACTTGAGCCATTGGGCAATTGACAAGTCGATTACTGTTTGATTAAGTTCATCCTGAGCGGCTAGAATTTTATTAAAAAGTTTGTCTTTTTTGTAACCACCCTGTATATGGGAGAAAGGGGGGGAGAGAGAGGGCAATGTCCCGATTATTAAAAAACCTTATACATATGTCACTATAAATGCCAATGTATATGACCATGTATTTACATATCTAACCATACATGCACGGATATGTCCATGGTATTATATTATTTTGTAACCCAGGTTAAAAAATCAAGTTCCCAAAATTTAAATAGAAAAGTCATTTTTTTAGAGTCTAAATTTGTGTGAACTTTCAGTGTACATCTTGTTTTTAAAAGAAGTCAGGTTTCTAGTTCCTCACATCCTTTTTTTAATCGAAAGTTACTTAGCTTAATCTCAAGCTACAGTAAGTTTCCTTTTGGTATACTAACTTTAAAGCTGACTTTAAACCGGTAAAGGAAACGTGCGGTATATGTACATGTACACACACATTTTAGTTTTGCTGCTTTTTCAAAGACTCTGCTAGCTGTTCTTGTGTGTGTGTATACTTGGTTCTTGTCTTAATGGACAAGATTTCTGTAGGAGGAAATAATGCCCTTATCAGAATATCCTCAGCATACACTCCAACGCGGTATTCTGTCCTCCTTTTCGGCTCTTATCTGTTGCCTCTTGTAAGTCAAAGGGTGTGCTTGTGTTTTCTGGTGATAACACCTTCAGTGAACTATTGCCATCGATCACACTGACATCCTTTTGGTTGTGAACAGACATCACAAATATTCTGGGGCCTCTGTACATTAACAGTGTATTCGCGAGGAAGAATTAAGCGACAAGAGTGCAAAATGCTACTCTCATTCAACTGATCTTTTACCAAACGTCTAAACATTGATAATACGTATGAGAAAAATGATATTGCAGACAGTTGAAATGAAACCATTCTTCTGTATTTTATAAGGCTTTTGCCTACAGAAGGGATAGATAGCGAAGGGCATTGAGAATTAATCCAATCGTTAGCAAACTTGCAAAATGTTGGGAAATTCTTCTCCCAAAGGCGAGACTATGGTAGATTTATTTATCTTTTATGTCCAGTTATACTGCCTTTTAATTCCCTCAAACTTCTTTTATGTAACCTTTCGGTCAGTGTTAAGATCTTTATTAAGGTTTACTTGTTTTGATGTTTATAATTAATTAGATTTTCAACGCTTTATTTGCAGATAGTGGAAGAAAATCAACTTGTTTCCGGCAGCTATAGGAAATGCTTCCTTGAAAACATAGCTAAAATTGTAATGGTCATCATTTCAACGATTGGGAAACTTATCATTAAAGGTCTGTTTCGAAACTCAATTTATATTTATATTCGAGCATTTATGTGATAAATTCACTAGTAGAGGCTGTACAGGACTCGGCTCGTCTTGCCTTGCCTATATTTTGGTTCTTGTTTTGGTTATTTATTTTGGGTTTGTGGTTAATAAAACAAGTTAGGGTTTTTATTATGTTTTATTTTCTTAGTGTTACTTACCCTCCCGTAATGTGATAAATTTATAACTAAGATAAATGGGTTTGTGATTTACGGTATTAATGCAGTGATTATAGTATTTGTTTTTTATCACCAGTTATTATAATTACGCAGACTCAATTAATTTAATTTCTCTAAAAACCTCTTATATATATATATATTTATCTTTTATGTCCAGTTATACTGCCTTTTAATTCCCTCAAATTTCTTTTATGTAACCTTTCGGTCAGTGTTAAGATATTTTATTAAGGTTTGCTTGTTTTGTTGTTTATATATAGGAAAATATATGGAAATATATAAATATATATTTGTTGTTGCAAAAAAAGCGTAAATCAATGTTTCCACTCTCTGTAATCAACTTATTATTTTTTTTCGAAATATATACAGAAAAAAACCCACTAATCCGAACAAAGTTTAAAAATTCAAGCTATGGCTAGTAAGTAAGGTTGAAAATATGTATTCTTAAGCACTTGAAATACATTTGATATGTTTTCAAATTACATGTAATAATTAATATGTAGACTATAACACGATTGCTAAACATATATTTATATAATGTAGATTCAGTGTACGTACAAAATGAATAAAATATAACAATTTCTAATAATTATAAACGTTGCTTATCCGAACAAGCCCCGGCCCTATTGCGGGATTTTACTGTATTTTTAGGAAAATTAAAACAGCTGAAAAAATAATTATTTCATATACTTGTGACAAGTATTTAATTTTCAAGTATTGGACAAATACGTTATTTGTATACTTATAAAACATAGTTGTATTACATGTCAAACATACACATTTTATCAAATAATACATTTATACTACAATATTTCAAACTACATCAACTAGTTAGGAGCAATCTCCTAAAAATGTATACGAACCCTACTACACTGTGAGTCATAAAACAGTAGAACCGAATAAAAAAATCATAACTTCGTGAAAAATGCTTCGATTTAAATGAAATTTGGCACTTACAAAGAACAATAGTGTAGGATCAAAACTGAATTATAAAATGTGCTAAAAATGTTCTCCGGTGGCCTTTACACCAGCTCGGAGTCTAACGCGCAATTCTTTGATTGAGTTCAATCCAAGTTTTCTTAATTCGTAGTTTCGAATCTTCGATATTATTAATCATCGATTTGTAAACCTTTTCCTGGAGAACTCCCCAAATCTTGTAGTCCACTGGATTCAAGCCGGACTGTTTAGTAGCCAGTGGTTGTGTTCGATGAACTGTGGCGTTTCCGGTTGCAGCAGTTCAACTGTTTCTCGAGCACGGTGAGTGGGCGCACTTTTTGTTGAAAAATGAAAAACTCCGAGATTTGTCGTATGTCCGGGGAGCAAGGTTTTTGTTCCTACACTATTGTTTTATGTAATTACCAAATTTCATTTAAATTGAAGCATTTTTCACAAAGTTGTGATTTTTTTTATTGGGTTCTGCTTTTTTATGACTCAAAGCGAATATTTGACATTTGTTTGTTGCAGGGTTCTGTGTTGAATTGAATTTAATCACAAAAACCTGTATTGGTCCTTAGACAACATGTGCTTAAATAGGCATCAGTATGTTTTTTGTTACTTTGATTTTAAAGTAGATGTTGTATTGCAGTTTAGATAATCGGAATTGTTGTCAATAATGCATGCTGACCAATCCATTTAGCAATGTCTTAGTAAATCAAGAAAGATGTTTGTGGAGTTCACCTTCTCGTTTGTTTGGAAAGTTTATCCTCGTTAAGAAATCACATGTTTTGATCAGATTTTGGGCACTGAGTCAAACGGAAATCCTGAGCAATAGAGACGTTTTTAGCTCAGTCATTTCCAGTTCAATTAACTTTTCGGTTAATTCAGCTAGATCCATGTTTCACCCCGTTATATAATGACACTCGCGAACAACGGTCACCAATTGTTTTTGATATGTCATTTTTTACCATTTGTCATCTTTAATTCGTGTTTTCTTAAGGGGGAAATGGTCCTGAGAGGATGGTCAATATAATTATTTAGAAAGCGGCCGTTTTAACATGACATGTCTTGAGGCTCCTAATTGCTTACATAAACCGCTTACTCTGTCGCTTATAAATGCTCATCAAAGCCCTGCTTTCTAGATAATTAAATTTGTGCATGAAAATATAGTTTAATACCGACCTACCACTGATCAAATTCGTGGAATTTAATTCAATTAACTATTTTTCTAAGCCAATATCGTGCAATTTTAGCTTTCTTAATTATTTAACATACTTGGTGCTATTCTTATTTAGCCATAAATTGAAAACCATAAAATGTGTGTTGCTATAATTGCTGAAAATAAAATTCGGTGGCGTGACTAGACCCATAAACTATCGGGCATAACATAAAATTGGAAATCTATTTTCACTATCTCGAACACAAACTTTGTCTTGCATAAATTAATGATCCCCTATATTGAAAGGTATAATTAAATTATTTTAATCTATGAAATAATATTTTATCAGACTGTTTTGCAGCCTTGGAAATCGGAAAATGTGCTTGATTTTATCATCCTGAAAAATCTAGAATTTATTTTCAAGGAATTTTTTATAAAAATGTCTTACTTTTTTGACAAATATTTTGGTAATTATAGTGGTGTAAGGAAACCTTGATAATGTGAGAAATAAGCCTGGGACCCTTGAAATATTTTGACATTTTTTCCAATACATTAATTTTTACGAAAGTTTGATTAATTTTCACAAAAGCTTGATTAATTTTCATAAAAGTTTGAATCATTTTCACAAAAGTTTGATTAATTTTCACAAAAGTTTGATTAATTTTCACAAAAGTTTGATTAATTTTCACAAAAGCTTGATTAATTTTCATAAAAGTTTGAATCATTTTCACAAAAGTTTGATTAATTTTCACAAAAGTTTGATTAATTTTCACAAAAGCTTAATTAATTTTCACAAAAGTTTGATTAATTTTCACAAAAGTTTGATTAATTTTTACAAAAGCTTGATTAATTTTCATAAAAGTTTGAATCATTTTCACAAAAGTTTGATTAATTTTCACAAAAGTTTGATTAATTCTCATAAAAGTTTGATTAATTCTCACAAAAGTTTGATTAATTTTCATATTTATGATTTGTACGACTCATATCATCGTATGATGTTTTAGTTATTTTACATACAATTTATAATATAATTTTTTTTCATGTTGTGCAGTATTTATAATCCTTCTGATTCATTTGCATATCTGTTATGCTCTTGAATGTTATCATACCGTAGACAGGCGTCCAATAAGTAAATTGTAAACAGAAAAAGGACAAAACTAACAAGCTTCTCATTGAATTTGCAATTATCACGCAGACAACTCGAAATATCACGTTTAAAAGGCAGTCAACGTAATTGGAGTCAACTTAATTCAATTACAAAGGCAAAAGTCGTTGGAGTAGACTAGTGTTGAAATTAAAGTTGAGCTACTATTTATAAGTGGGTTAATATTAGAAAACTTATGTCAAAATATCGTCAGTTAACAGTTTTAGTGGGTCCAAATAACAATAATTTCAGTGAGTGGAATTTCACAAAACTGTATATTAAACAAATGTGTGACTTTCTGCGTAATAAACAGTTATAAGATTGATTTCAAAATGTTGGTTATCTTTGTAACAAATACCCCTAATTTGCAACCATTTGTTAGTTTCAGAGTGGTTGCTTGTCTTATTTCTTATCAGTAGTAATCTAAAATTCTCCATTTTACTATCAGTTTTTCACTTTGTTTTTCAGTTTTCAATTTTTTCCATTATTTTAGAGATATTGGATACAAAACAGATCCCTTTTCCCCCGAAATCTGAGAAATTTTTAAAATTTCAATCCGAATCTGCAAAATCTAAACGAGAAATTGCACTATCGTCTTTAGTGTGATTTTTTTCTGGTCTAAAATGCATTTTTTTGCATTAAAAGTGCGATTTCTAAGATAAAAACGCAATATTTGTATTAAGTGCAATTTTTCTTAGTTAAAAACGCATTTTTTCTTCAATAAAAGTGCGATTTTTTAGGCAATCGTCCACCCCATGATCATGGACTCTATCCCTCACATCCCTCCCCTCCCCCACAAAATTTTGTTTTTCTTAGGTACAAATATATTTATTTGCAGTAAAAGTGCGATTTTTCTGTTTTACAAATACAATTATTCTACATTGAAAGTGCAATTTTTTAATTTTTTTAAGGCAATAATCCACCCCACGATTCTGGACTCGGTTATTCTTACATTGTATACACTAGACATTAGTGAACAATCAGTTTTCAAATACTCATATAAAATAAATTGTTTTAATCCACATTTGTGTGCGCATTATTGTAGTAAATATATAATTTTAATCAATACATATGGTCGAAAATGCATTTGACATATTGTTTGGCCAGAATATAGCTGATGATGATTTTACTACATGTTTGTATAAAGTTCACAAAGGCAAATATCAATTACGCAAATGTGTTTTAATGTAGATAGCTTTTAATGTATGGATTTTATGGGGGAACACAGGTGCATTTGGCTCGACAGTTTACTCAACTTGCCAAATGGAGCATTATAATTAATAATGGATTCTTTGTACTCTTTTTACATTTCACCGGTGATTGATATCATTGCACATTAAAATTATTTAAATGACCGGAATTGGCACGCACTAATGCAGTGGGGAAGTTTATAGGAATTAAAATTGTCAGCTTCGCCGTAGGAATTATTGGTTACGCAGATTTTAATTACGCTACAGACTCATTAATCAACTCCAAATGTTGCCATGTTGTGAAATTCAAAGAATCGCAGTCATTATTGGATTTACAGTAAAATTTATATAATGTCGATTGCAGTGGGTCAATTCTAATGCATTGGTATTAAATATCAGTCGAACCTGCCTATCTCGAATTTCATGGAAAGGATTATAATTTTGAGATAAACAGGTTGAAATGTCTATTGTATAGAATTTTTTCCATTATTGATTATGAATACAAATTAAAAGAAAATATCTTTACGAATGATATTTTTTATTATTTTCAAGGAATACGAAATCACGTGTTTCCAGTACATACGTAGTTGGACAAACAAGATTTTTTATGTGTGCTATCTATTGAAGAAACACTGATTTTTGAAATTGAGGCTTGTTTGAAATTCTAGAAATAGAGGTTTTGGAAGAACATATTTCGAGATATACATGGTAAATACACTGAATTTAGATTGTAAAGGTAGGGAATTCTAGAAATTTCGAGATATACAGGATTTCGAGATAAACAGGTTCGAGATAGACAGGTTTGACTGTATTAGAGGTTTCAGAAGGCTGAATACTGCAATATTATTTTAAAACTTTTATATTCGCTGTTGGTTAGGCTTTGTAAAATATTTGTTATATACATATACTATAAAGTCTGATAAACTATATGTTGTACATTAGCACAACATGGAGCTGTTGCACTATGTAATTAACATGTCTTTATATGTCAACAGCAAATTAAGCCCAGTCCACACCAACGAAAGCACGGAGCAAGAGCAAGGTTTTCGAAAACATGTTTGCGATAAAATTGTACTTGCCAAGCTTCCGTCCAAATGTTTCAGCAAACTTCTAGGCTCTTTTGCTATTAAAAGCTTTTCACCGATCATCTAAAAGAGGCGGTCGGGATCAAAGGAAACAAATGTTTCCACTTTACGTCTCCACTTTAGGACTCCACTTTAGGTTAGGCGCGCACTAGCGACTTTTTTTTCTATGCAAGTAAATTTTGGCACGCACTAGCGATTTTTTAAACTTTTAATCACACAAAACCCGTTAATCGTTATGACAAAAGGTTTTTTTTAATAAAATCGCCTGAAAAATGGAACGAGTTTCAATTTTTTAAATGCTGGAATTAAAAGGTCGACAGTGCACAATGTTCCATTGAAACAAATGCGTTTCAATTCTGTGAGTTGCTAGTTGTTTGAATAAAATCCAGTGGCGGCTCGTGGCTAAAATTAATGGGGGTGCGGCTTCAGAAATCTTTTAGCGACTCCTTTCATACGGAGGGCCAGACTTTGGCTAATGCACGTTAAGGCTGGTTCACACTTGGCGAAAGTAGCGCACAGTGAGCGTCCATCGTGCACTCGCTCACGGTTCACACTTGGTGCACCTCACAAACAGGGCGCTCCTGCATAACAGATCGGCGCTCCTGCTAAAGGTGTCCCGCACGCCCATAGCCGCCA
>JAQGAE010005373.1:0-11332 GCA_034696685.1 Julus scandinavius
AAGGATATTTGGTTTAACTTAGTGGATGTGCATGAACAGTTTATCGAATGTCTCATTTTACCCCTCTCATAAGGTAAGGTGACACATAAAATTATGCATACACACAAAATATAATTACTTGTATTTATCAATGTTAGACTGAAAAACGTAATGAGTTGCAACTGAATTATGATCGATGAATTAAAATTATTATAGTTAAAAACAGTTAAATCACTGCTATATACATCTTTCATGTTAAAATCGTTCAATTTACAATTTTTTCAATGTTTAAAAAGTTACGGAAAAATGCCGACAGCAGAATTAACAGTAGAGAGATTTAGCACCAAAAATAACCGTTACCGGTGACGTCATTATTTCGAAACTCACATAGGCCGCACATAAGTAACGCACATATACCTGATAAAATGTGAAGAATTCACATATAGAACGTTTTCAACGGTTAAACAAATTTAACGTGGTTTTCACAGTCTGCGCATGACGGATGGAAACTTTTACATGGGACGGAGCCCTACCGTCTAGTTGCATGCTAAACATGAATTTAACGCCGAATTGGACCATTCAACAGAGCATGCGCACATAGGGTCAACATTAACGGTAAGTGAAACGAACGTTTCTTGCTAAATCTCTCTAGAATCTTCCTTAAACATAAAGGCATACCACCATACAAATAAACATGAAAAATTACCTTCAAGACAGTTGGACCGGGAATCGAACCCAGGTCTCCCGTTTGCAAAACTGATAACATAACCATTATACAACCTAGCTTTGGTCATATTTGCCAATGATTTCCACGTTAGGTGTGGGATGTGTGAGATACGGAAATTTCCTTCATTTTGGGATGACTTTAATTGCAGAAGATTTCTTGTATTAATGCTGAAAAAAGAGAGATTTAGCAAGAAAAATCACCATAACCGTTGACGTCATTATTTGCAAACGCACCTGGGCATAGAAACGCGCAAGGGATTCTGGGTAAAGGGCAACATAACCGTATTTTTTTGAAATTAGAGAGATTTAGCAAGAAACGTACGTTTCACACAGTTCATACAGTTTTTTGTATCAAAAGTGCGATTTTAATTTTGTGAAAACGCAATCAATTTTTTTTGCGAAAAGGACCAAAATAGTCCTCCCCAAGATTCTGGACCCTATCCCCTTCCAAAAAAATGTGATGACGCATGTACGGCCTTGATCATACAATATGTCCTAGGACTTAAAATAAAAGTAAAAGAAATATCACTGAATATTTCCTTTAAATTTTACTCCATTTAACTCCTATAAAATATACCTATTTTTTACTGTGTTCACTTTAACCCAATTCCTGAAATTTTCGAAACAAAACAAAACAGAATCCTCATATGGAACGGTTGAGAAAAAACCCATTCACAGATTTTTAAAAGAACTGGTCTTTGAATCTAGTACACGATATCACCTCAGGGTGTTTCCACCCTCCCGATGACGTTAGCGTGTCATCCGCATACACCATAGCGTAAAAAAATTTTTTGGTAATTTTTCATGTGGAAACAGGTAGTGTAGAAAGCCGTCAGCCAATAGAATTTCGGCTATGCACGGCCAAGAGGCACCGAAGGAGGGAACCTACGAGAAAAACGTCAGAAAGCAGTTGGATTTAGACCAGTTCAAACGTTCTTCGTCCCATGTCCACTCGCCAAATTTTTCGGATGTTATTGTAGTTTTCGATAGTTTCTCATCGTTTCCAACGCCTTGCAATTTTCAACAACGGAGCCCTTGTGTTTTGGTCCTTGAACAGAAGTGATAGCGGCTGATGATTCCGGAGGTATCCGGCGACCTCTGACCGAAAATGTCTCTGCCTGTCTCGCTGATCTGGTCAACGGTCGAGCCTCAGTTTCGTGTGCGGAGAGTGGCGCGATAGCGAGAGAACTCGCAAAGTTTTATTTGAAACTACTTTCTGGTCAATTACCAACGGATTTCGGATATTTTTGAAGACAGCGAATTGAACATCTTGACCTCGCCGCGTTGTTTCTCTTTTTTTTCTTTATTCTTTCTTCTTTTATTTGTGCGAGGAATCCAGCCTTTGACGATTAAGCCTAGTAGGTCAACGAAGGATGAACTTTTGGTAATGCATTCATTTATCCTTTATCGCTCCAAAAACGCGTGCCAAGGTGAAGGCTGCGAGTGCAAATTTCGCGGAATCTGGCGCCCAATGTTTTTCTGTCCGCAGGTTTTGACTAAATAGGAACTTCGGACCTATTACTGCATGGTTTGGGCGTGGGTGTGTACTTGAAAAGTCGTATATATAATATTGGGGATAAATTCTCTTTCCCCACGAAATCCAAGCTGTTTTACATATTTCAAGCCGAATCGGTAAAATATATATGGGGAATTGGTTGAATTGCACTTTTTTTTTTCTTTGAACAGTGGAATCTCGATTTAAGAACTTAATCAGTTCCATGACCCTGTTGGTAATTCGAATCAATTTTTCCCATTGCAATCAATGTAAATCCAAATAATGCGTTTTTTAATAATTGGTAGAAGCAATACAGTATTATGTGTGGAATTAAATTTATTAGCAGTTGAATGATAAAATGCACAATAATCAGTGCTGGATCCTGACCTGGAAAGAAGGGCTTGTGTACTAAGGAGGTCCGAAAAATGTCCTCGTTTGCTCAACACCGCCCTTTCCTCTTAATTCCCCCTTATCAACGACTCTGCCCGATATTTCACATATTTTAATCAATTTTGTTTTGTCGATAGGTGCTTTTTGGGGCTCTTTACAACACCAACTTGATCATGGTTCTATAGTGTTAGATACATTACAAATGCATGGAAGGTTCACATATGTATAACAGTAATATTAGAAGAAAGCAGTGTAATTACCGAAAAAGAACCCGCATCTTTATTATTAAGAATAGTGCAGATCGTCGATTTCGCCATGTTGTACTCTTTGGCAAGATCCAAAACGCGATCACAACTTTCATGTTTAGCTATATAATTTCCTTTTTTAAATCAACATTTATACGTTTGTGATTCTTCTTAATGCCATATACACTAAAACTTTGCTCTTTTTTGGTAGCACACAGGGTTTTGTCCCGTTCGTAAATCGAAACATGTGGTGTTCGTAAATCGAGGTTCCACTGTATGCCGCAAATTCCTCTTGCTAATCTTCAGGACGTTAACCTATGTGGTAATCCTTTGGCGACACACATAGGTCCAGAATCTTGGAATGGACTATTTTGGCCAGTTCCTTTAAAGCCACGTCTCCACTGCATTGAACATTACACATTGAACATAAAACATGCAAACAACATACATACATTCAAGAGAAACCGGAAACATTGTATTCCTGAACATGTTGAAGAATTCTGACCTGTCTCCATCAAAATGTCAATGAATCCATCAACAAACTCATCTAGTTAACGGCGCTTCTGCTAAGGCTAGCTGTGTATGAGTTAACGTTATGTTATTATGTTTGTAATGTACGTTTTCATTCATTCAATATTCATTGTATTTTCATTCATGCAACATTCATTTTCATCATATTCATTAAAAACATATCATTTTAAAAGATAGTTACCGATTCACGTGGCAATCCTAGCTCAATTGAAGTTAGTTTTTACAACGTTTTGTAAATTGCTGTCGGCATGGCTGATCACGTGGTTTATTTGAGCATGCGCAGTAAATTGCAACATTTTTCCCTTTGATCCGGATCAAAAATGCATCATAAGTTTGCGCACACATGTTTCTCGCGAAGGATCCCCAATGCCCCTTCACCATATACTATACGACCTTGCTAAGGTCATCTATAGCAGATCCTGTGCTAATTCCCAAGGGAGTGTGAATCCCAAGTGGAAAATATATTGTTTGATATTTTTGTACAATAATATGGGCATACATGGCGGCAAAATTTCAAACGTATATACGTATGTGAAGTTTAACCTCTATACTAGTATCCAATCCGCCATATTTATTTCATTTTTTCGCCAAAAAAAAAAAAAAAAAAGGTTGGAAAGTGGCCCTCAAATTTATTCTTTGTTGTCAGCCTGTAAATGTTCCGGAATTCAATTATATCGCAATATGCATAATGACTGCATTGATTACGAAAATAACCACAATTAATTACCCCGGAATTAGCCGAGTATACTAAAGTGGTGGATTATATATCTGAAGAAGTTTTATTCGTGAAATCTGTTATATATATATTCTCGTCATTTGTGTAGTTTGGAACGTCAAAATAAATATAAGATCTAAAAGTAAAAATAAGTCATAAAAGAAGTACAACTTGATGAAGTTGCAGATAATTCGGAACCACATGTAAAATAATTAATTTCTACAAATTATAACAAATGTGAAATTATTCAAATGATATGTATAAATAGATAGTTTAAAAATTCGTGTACGATTATCCAAATTACAGAGAATGTAACACAAAAAAGCATGAGATAAATTTAGTCAGAAGAACACAGTCAATTGGGTGGGC
This sequence comes from Julus scandinavius, assembly GCA_034696685.1. NCBI lineage: Eukaryota > Metazoa > Arthropoda > Diplopoda > Julida > Julidae > Julus > Julus scandinavius. Next base: position 4,451 of record JAQGAE010005373.1, read on the forward strand.
AAAACATTATGTACACTTGACTGATAATGCGGAACTTCCCAAATTATAGAAAATCTTGAAAAATTTCATCAATTTTGACATAAACGATGAAAAGGTGGCAAAACTCTAAAAAAAAACCCAGTGAATCCCAGTTAATTTCTGAAATTACTGAAAATCTGAAAAGTTAAATAAATCAATGGTCTCTATAGTTTTTCACTAAACTGCAAATTTATTTGTTAAACCTTTCAACATGTTCAGTTATTTCAGCGGTAAGTCTTTTGTAACTGCCCACACTAAAAAAAAATATGTGAGATGATGAAGAAATTTGAAAATTGACAGATGTTTTCTGAAAATTTTGACTGAAAACAGAAAATCATCCGACAATTTTTTGTGGTATCCTAAAAAAAAATACAAAAAAAGTGGTTTGCAGAAGAAAAATACAACGTACAGTATAATGTAATGCCTTCAAAGAAATTCTGAAGTAGTAAAAAGAAGCAGGTAAAATTTGTTCATCGTATATACTGTCAATACACGAAATTCAAAAAAGATTATTTTTGTGTATTTTTATAAAGCCAGAGCAAATATTCTATTTAAAATTATTGTAGTAAATCACATAGCTCGATCAAAGGTTAAAATCATTTTTGTACAAATATATACTGAATAGGTTAACGTAGTTTTGTTTGCATTATTGGTACTGTCGTGCTGCATTTATTGCTAACCAATTAAGTAATTTCCAGCTTTAAACGTGACGTAACAGACCAGAACTTTCAGAGATAGTCTTATCTTGGCATGGCCACAAGAATTTCAAAATTAACATCTCGGGTCATGCACTCCAGGAAAAATACATCAAAATTTCGAGAAATGGCGCTGCTCAAGGCATTATCATGGCAGCCTTTAAAGCTGAATGGTTCTGTATTTGGAGCGTATAGCCACGCATTCTCCAGAAAACTAAACTTTTAAAAACGAATTATGCCAGCATTAGAATTTTGGAAGATGGGGCTTTGGTTAATACTTGGTCAACAATGGGTTTCTAAACTTTCTGGGTTGGCCTCTCAGCAGGAAATTGCAATCCATATACAAAACATAAAGGGGATGACAATGGCACAATCAGTATTTCAGAGTTTTTTGATACACCTAGAATTTTCCATCAAGAATTCATTTAAGCTGAAAAATATGAAAATATCGCTAAAATGAATTTTACTTAGTTGAATAATAGGCTATACCAGGCTTTTTGTTTAGGGAACTCAATTTATTTTAAACACTGTAGATATATTACAAGTACAAACAATTTAAATTTTAAAAGAATCATTAGCTAAATCTTAATAATTAAAGGGGAAAAAAATATCATAACATACGATAATAATTAGACATGTGAAAATTAGGATACATTCATGTTAGCTTTTAAGATGATCCTCATTTCGAGTTACTCAAATGTATTAAATGCGACTAAATAACTTAAGTGCTCATCATTTTTGATAACGTTAATACTGGAGGACATTTGTAATTATACCATTGTTAGTATATTTTTGTAATCGAGTCAATTGTACTTAACGCTTTTAATACATTTGCATTCAATTATTTTGTACATTTTGTATTCAGTTACTCTTTGTATACTCTTTTACTCGTTACTCAAATTCATTCAAAGTACTCATTTACTTCCCAACACTGGGTCACCATTTTACACAAACCAATGCTAATCTTTTTATACTTTAAAGTTTTAAATTATTGGCAATGCAGTATTCCTACCCCCTCCCCTCCCCTACTATAATAGTAAAATAAGCCAAATAGTTATTAGTTGATGGTATACCTAGAACAGCTGATGTTTAAATTGGTGATGTATAAGCCGTTAACAAAACCAGCAAATGATTCTATCACGACTCATTAATTTGTTTAATTGCCTAGTCTAGTTTCGGTAGCTTTCATATTTCACATTGAAGTGACAGCTAACTCGTGTTTTGCATTTTAAATGCAACTATCACACAGCTGATAGTGACGTCATTTATGACGTTTCAGCAAATGGAAATTTGAATTTAATGCAGTCACCTCGAATTTTATGTTCAGCTCCTTGTTTCAAGAGCATTAAGAAAAGCAGGCTAATGGAGGAAACTGCTTATTGAATGAGGGCTTCGGACCGCGTCCTTGTAACCCTTGTCCGGGAAACAAAAGCCAATGCTCCTCACAAAAAATTAGCTTTGATGAATAAATGGTACTCCCGGTCAATTTTTCAGGTAAATGCATAATTGTAATACACATGCATGTTGGCCAAAGTGTACGGATTTTATAGCAATTAAAAATGTCGCTAGGGGTGACTGCTTCCGCAATTTGTTAATTTTGCTACGTACAATTTAGAAGCGAACTCGTTATAAAATTGAGTAATTCTCTTACAAATTAAAATTCTCTGTAAAATTAAGGGGGAAAAAAAGTGTAAATGGAGACATTTTTTTTCCAATATTAGTTGAAAGTAGAATAGGCATTATAACAACTTTGTAATTTGCAAAACTTCATTAGAGCCGCCAACACAGTTAAAAACGTAAACATGACAAAAGAAATGTACATGAAAGCTAAATTGTTTTACCAAGCACCCTACAAAAAAGTAACTAAGTCGTAAATACAAGAAGTATACTGTAAGTTTTTTTGTTAAATTTATGCATTATATAAGAGTGACATTATGTTAAAAGTGGGAATTGCAGGATTTCTTGGATCCAAACAAAACTTATTATTCACTGCAAAATAACGAACAACGTGAGCGATGACTCAGGATTTCTGGAAATAGGACAACAACAGGATCTAACTCGTCTGTACAACTGGACATTGACCTAAGGGCGTGAAAGTAGGCTGATGGTCGCTTCCAACAGTGAATCTACCTGCATTTTATATTTCTTAACTCTCCCTAATTCCGACCACAAGGCTCAGCTGTCCATGAACATGTTTTGCAAGACAATGGTGTGCCTCCCATGGCCTTTGACACCGGCTTATAAGTGACGTGCCCTGACTGCCTTTCTAGTTCAAGTTGGGGAGGGAAAAAGGGGTTAACACATTAAAAAGTGAAGGAAGACAAGTCGAAAGTAAAACTTTATGACACATAATTATTCATTGTCCAGTTTCTACTGTTGTAAAAATTAATTTTGGAATACTGTTCTTAAAAATAATGATATGGCGAAAGCAACTTAAATGAGATTTTAGACTAAAAAAATCTATATATATTCCATTGTTATCTTCACCACCTTCTATATACAACATCTAAGCGCATTTGCATTGCGGGACTCGGCCCACCTGGCAATTGGAATTATAGTTTTTGGATGTGGTTGCATTTTTAGGTAATTTAGCACGGTCGCGGCCGATTTGTATGCCCTATTCCCACTGAACCTAAAACGCTCGGGCATTTTAAAAATAATACCTCATTTATGCCAATTTTATTTTTAAAACGTAATATTCATGATCAGGGTGTCCAGCAGCTTTGAAAGCCATGAAATGTGCTACAAATTCCTGCCCGCGTCGATAAATTTATGTAAATCGGGGAAAATCTATTATAATTTTTTCCCCCAATTGCTCTCGAACAATTTCAAAATCTTTGGGACATACTGGGGGTAATTATTCGTGGGTGGAGGTGTCCTTAAAAATGTAGAAAATGAGACTTAAAATCCTTGGATTTTTTCCAGCATACTAACTGGACACCCTTATGGATATCCATTTTGTATATGCAAATATTTAACCGTTGCTTAAATAGATGTGGCATTGTGACGACTCGCACCATTGTCAATTGCTGTATATTCACAGTACAAAAAATTCCATAAAAGTTACGAAAAACTTCTGGCTGCAGAATTAACGGGATCGTTCCTTGAAATGTACGGATTTCCGTAAATGTGTTACCGTAATAATAAGGAAATACTTTCGTAAAAACAACGGAAAATATACTACAAAATTAAATGAATACCTCCACAGTAGCCACGTAAATTTTTTTCTCGATCGATTTGCCAGTACAGGTCACATACAATTTCCCAATCATTTTGGTTGTTGTTGTAAGTTGGCATTTGCTTGGAAACAACTGTGGAAAACATGGAACCACAGTCAAAACAGCTGACCCGAGATTCGAACTGTAGTCTTCCTGTTGGAAACCTGGTGTAATGACACCTGTCCCTATAAAAAAAGTGACTCAATAGCATTGATTTCCAAGTTAAGTGTGGGCTGTTAGATACGAAAGGTCCCTTCATTTTGTGGCAAATTTGAATGAAATTTCTTGTATTAATGAAAAGAAATGCTGACACCCAAATTTCTTTGTTCATCAAAACATATGACCTTAAATTGGTTTGATTTCTCAATAAAGGACGTTTCTTCATCTTGGAAAAATTTAAAAGAAATGTATCCAGCCTACTAGACATTTTCTTCAAATTTTACTTTTCCTTTAAAATGTGCTGATATGTTTAACTGTGGCTGGTTCAAGTGTGCGTGCATATTTACAACCTACCAAGCTCAAGTTGCTCAACACGTCTTTTTTATATTTTAGGTAAAATCATGACATTCCTGATTTTGAGCCTCCTCCTGTGGGCCGCCAGCTTGGCGGCTATAGGCGCTGACAACACATCGGCACCGCTCTTCACCGATTCCGGTCACTCCATCGGCCTGTTCTTGGCCGACGCCGACTGCCAGGCGCTTTCGCTGTGCCGCGCTCCGCTAAGCACTAAGAGCAAAGTCCTGCCAAAGTGGGACCAGCTGAACTGCCAGTGCGACGACGCCTGCGCCACTTATGGCGACTGCTGCGTCAATGCGCAGGCCTTCGACGCCGAGATGACGCGCTCTGCGCGCCACCATTGGCGCTGCGTTGATCTAGCCACCTATAATGGCATCTACATGCTGGGAACCTGCCCAGCCACGTGGAGTGATCCACAGACGCGACAGCTGTGTGAGCACCGTCCCGCAGTGGATGCTGCGGAGTCGCCGCGCGACCCGTTAGCGACGACGCCGGTCACGAACCCACGCACAAGCTTCACCTACTCAAACTACTACTGTGCTCTGTGCAACGAAGATGCCGAGGGAATCATCTTCTGGACGCCGCGTGTCGAGTGCGCTGAGCTGGCCGCTTACAATGCAACCTATGGTAATGTCAGCGACGACTTCGTGTGGAATCACCTGCGCTACGAAGAGACTTGGAATGGTTGGGGCGTACCGCTGGACGGGTTCAACGTCACGCATTACAGCCCCAACCAAACAATGGTCAGTGGCTTCGCCACTTGTAACGTGCTTGTGCAGATGCCGGTCACCGTGGTGGATCTGGTACGTCAGTGCCGTGTGTGGATAGATGACTGTCCCACCTCCTGGACCAATGCCACTGTGCAACACCTGTGCCACTCGTATACAGCGGTGGTGTACGGTAGCCGCAGCCCCGGGTTCTCCTACCGCAATGTACACTGTGCCATCTGCAACGATGAGGATCTGGAGCTGCTCAATTGCCATAATATGCTCTTCTACCGCAACATGAACCCAGCAGTTTTTGCACCTTCTTTTGCCTTCCTCTTTGACATCAACGTAGCTGGAGGTAACGTGGTGGGTACCACTCAACGCTGCCGTGGTCATGGTGAGATCTACGACCCGTTCTTCAAGACCTGCCGCCAAATGGTGTGTGCCAATGCAAAGTACCGGTTGCGGCAGGATCGGTGCGTCCTGGCTGAGGACCCAGAGAGCAGTACCACTGTTGCTACCACGACCACCACAGCAGCGGTGCCTGACGTCAACGTAGAAGTGGTTAACGTCTCACCGGTATCGCAACCCAATGTGACCCTGCTGTCCACGCAAGGATCTCTAAACGACACTGTAACAAATGCCTCGAATAATGGTAGGTATCCAGAATGCCCTTGTTGGACAAGAACGTGCTTGACAAGAACCACATCAAAAATATTGACTATTTCTAAAATTGTGGTTCTGCAGCAGTTGACAGAAAGCGATTGAAAAGTTGTTCTGGAAGGCAACTTGGAAGCCCTTCACTACTGTGCTCTGCCATTGGGCGTTAGTTAAACAAATATTTAAATTGCTAATTAAGCAAATATTGTTATCAGGGGAAGTGAAAGCTAGGACTGCTTAAAATTAGAAAACTAGGTTGCTAGTGCCGAATTGCTTTCATTCCTTTTCAGTTAGAAAATGAGTTGAAACCAAGGACCTTTATGGATTCCCTTTGTTTGCGTTCTGTATGTTAAACAATAGCAACCAGTTTCTTGTTGTATGGAAAGCCTACATATTCACAAAATTGCCTTCCCTATCAGGAAATCTAATTTCAACAATTCTCTACAAGGACTATGGATTTTTTTTATATTAACTCTGTATTACATTTCGAGACCTAATTTTCGTATAGGAAACAATGAGAGTTGGGAAATTCCCAGCTCGTTCATTCTACTGCAATTAAAACTGTTAACCTAATTATTAACAAATTGCATGTCTGTATTTTGCAGACGAACTATTATCAGCAATTAATGGCAAATGCACGCAGTGCGTTGCAATGACATTTTTATTAAAACAGGATTTGATATGCCTGACTGGGCATAGGCTGTATAATCATTTATTTTTTAAAAACGTTACCTTAATACCAACGAATTTTTGCTTCCTGTTAAGGTAAGTCAGGAAATTTTAAATTAAGAAAAAATAGACAACTTGTTTAGTTATTCCGGAATTGATTAGTTTTTTTAAAATGTTAATCGTACATGCATATTTACTGGAGGTCAACGAATGGAGCATACAGTGGCTCAAAGCGAAAATGATACACCCGCATTCAACGAGTGTGTACACTGGGAAAAATCTATTTTTACAAGAAAATACCGTATAGATGGCAATAAAAATTAAATATGTAGTTGCTTACATATCAGATAACAAATAAACACCAGCAATTCCTACAATTAATTAAAAGAATAAAAAATA
>JAQGAE010005374.1:0-11332 GCA_034696685.1 Julus scandinavius
TGCTATTAAAAATTTCAAATGTTAAAAAAAAAAAAATTTACCGCATATTTTTTACCGTTTAAAATAAATTTTGATTGTGTGATGTCACATTACCGAACCACCCCCCCCCCCACCCCTTGGTCACAATTAACAAACAACCCACCCACCCCCCTAGGTGTGACAATTTTTAAATGGCCCCTTAATAGCGTTTTTAAAATGTATGTATACCCCAGTCCCAAATGTATTTACATTTGTAAACCCTTCAATGACCATTCAAACTCAAAGTTGGGCGTCGATGCTTTTAAAAAGGGACACTGAGCAAAATCCGAACTAGCCAACAAGAAGATGCTAGCGATTGGGAGGACATGCCCTGGTAGAATGCAGGAAAAAAGCATGGTTGCAACTTAAATAAGTTGAAAACAAGAAGAGAATTTTTTACGGTAACTCCAATGCAATTGCCTTGTTCTTTAGAGCTAGGGCAGGTTGTTGGAAATCAGCGAGCGATTCGCAAAATGTAGGGAAATAAGAGGAAAATTACGACTTTGCATGGTGAAGGGACGGAGGACTTACAGCATGTGTTTTTTGCCTGCTCTTCATTGGAATGCTTGCTGGCAAGGTGGTGAACTTTTGGATCGATAAAGTCTAGTGGAGTAATATTAGTGTAGGGCGATTACCCCGCATCTTGGGGCCATTCAAAAAGGAAGTCCTTAACAGGGGAGGGGTGTGGTGAAGACTATATAGACATATCCCCCTATATAATACAGGCCCCTGCATTATTTCAAAGTCTATGGACGAAATCGGGAATTTTGGTGTCAATAGGTGGAGCCAGCAATGTGCCAACGAAAACACAGTTTGATGCTGCCAATCGTTATTATTTCATTAATATCATACTTTAAATCGTTTTAATTGCAAATTCGTTTTGGAATTAAAGTAAATTAAGTATACATATGCATTTAGGTCTGATTAAAAACACGCTAACTACACTATTTTAAAATAAAATTAAATAAATATTTCCTTATCTAGGATGTAATTTGTGGGGGAGGTGGTTATGGAACTGTTTTAAAAGAAACACATATAAATATATGGTCAAAAACGGTGTTGTTTTTTAGATTTCGGGTGACATATCTTTCATATCCCCCATGAATCCAAATCTGCCCAATTTGTATTATATTTTATAAATTAATCCCTTTTAATACTACAGTAAATATACATTTGCGATTTTGCTAGAAGATATTTTGTTATTAACCTGTTCTATTAAACATTTAATAGGTGTAAAATGTTGATATTTACATATATTTACAAAATGGCGGCTGAAACAAACCCGGAGGGCAAGCGCTTTTGTATATGTTTGTAAATACGTGTATATACGTACATGTGCGTCTTGGTGGAGACCCGGCTTAATCATTAATTAATGCAATGCTCAAAACCTGGGAAATCTACCACGATGAATGCCCATACAACTCCAACTTCTCAAGCTGAAGCGCCTTTGGTTACTTGTTTCATGCCTTCCATAAAATCACTTTAAATTTAATTTAACTTGTATAGCTAGATTAATTCTTAAAAATAGCTATTAATTAAAGAATTCATAAAGCGAACGTATAAACCCAATAAAAACATAATTTCTAAAGAATTGTACAAGATATTTTCGATTATCAACATCAGCAATTAGAGGGTCGCCCATTAAATACCGTTGCCAAAATGGCTGCCCCCACGAGGTGGCTGAATCTACATCTCTCATCATACTTCTTTTGAAGTTTATTGTGGGGGTATGACATTCAACAGGTAACTCGCATCACCCTTTTGGTTTCAATTGATTTTTCAAAGCCCGATCAAATACCCCATATTTAAACAACAACAAAAAAATCCATTTTGGCGTTCGCAATGTCTCGAGCAACGTTAGTTAATATCTTTACAATTTCGGCTGCCAGTTTTGGAGGTTGGCTGGCAGGATCGGCCTTTGAGAAGTCAAAAACTCCACATTGTGGTAACCATTCTGGCCACACGGTGTTAGCTGCGAGCCCAATAACCACAGTAACAGATAGCAAAGAAGTGGTATTACCTGATGTGATTCCAGCTGAAAGTAAACAGCTGACAGCCAGTCGCACAGGTCAAATAATGCGTTTCGGATTCCCCAGTTTCGATCAGCTGAAGTCTATGGACGATTACGTACTGTCCTATGATCGCAGAAATCGAACCGCCCATTGGGTTTTCGAACATTTCACTCAAGCTGATATCCAGAAAAAGGAAAACGTGGATCGTACCAAATGCAGTTTTCAGGAAGACAAGTCCGTCCATCCTTTTTTTCGGGCAAATTCGAGTGATTACAAAGGCAGTGGTTTCGATCGAGGACATCTAGCTGCAGCAGGAAACCACAGACGAAACCAAAAAGAATGTGACCAAACGTTCTTGTTGAGCAACATTGCACCCCAGGTGAGGCCTTAATTACTCGCATAGTTCCAACAGTTAATGTACTCATTTAGCGATGTTTATCTGGTGTTTGCTTTTGCAGCTCTTGTTCACAAATGCGCGAATTGTTTTAGTTTAGCGAGTCGTCGAATTTATGCATCCGCCATTTTCGGATTCTTCCCGCCAAAATCATAAACGTGACGTAACGAAAAGTACGGAGCCTTATCGGGACCTAGCTTCAATTAAAATACAGGATGACTCATAATTAACAAAGCTTATTTTTTAAATAAATAAACCAGTGCATTTTAACACTGTTATTTCTATAAAAATACCATTGTTATTGTCAATTAGCATCAATTCTGGCCCATGCTACGTCACAAATATCATTAACCAAATTGCATGCCATTTAATTTTTAAAATCAAATTGTAATACCATACTGAAATAAATCTTCTAAATAGGCGAATTATTCCATCATTGTATTTTAATAATATTAATATTTTTTAAATTAATCTTGGCATCAACAGGTTGGGAAGGGTTTCAACAGAGATGCCTGGAATAAGCTCGAAAAATATGTCCGCCACTTAACGAAATTCTATCAACATGTTTATGTCTGTACGGGACCCTTATACCTCCCAAGGTAAGATTTTTTCCGATAGTATTGTCAGTATTGCAAAACGTTTCACGATTAATATTGTAATAACTATCGTGCAATATACAGCTTCCCGTGATTTTTTTTCTTCCAGAAAAGAAGCTGATGGAAAAACATATGTCAAATATCAGGTTATTGGAGCGAATAACGTCGCTGTTCCTACTCACTTTTTCAAGCTCGTCGTTGGGGAAACCGTCAAGCGTGAACTTGAGTTAGAGGCTTACGTCATGCCAAATGCAGTCATTGACGAGAATGCGTCAATTTTTTCTTATCAAGTGCCATTGGAAACCGTGGAACGAGCAGCCGGAATGCTGTTCTTTGATAAAATACCAAGAAATAATTTTAAGCGTATTAATGGGGGAAAAGCAGCTTACCTCGAATCAAAGAAATGAATTATCCCAAGCCCTTTTTATGCGAATAGTGAGACTATGTACATTACCTTTTTATTTTAGAGAGATAACATAGGTTTTAAACATATATTTACCTTGTAGCAAAAAATAATCATGTAAAATTTAGTTTAATAAAAAAACCTATACACTTGCACATTGCGCAGATTCAATTTTTGGTCTCAAATGTGCCAAGGATATCAGCACTGCTTCCTGTTAGAAGCAAAATCTGGATTAGTCGAAGCAAAAAAAAAAAAAAAAGTACTACAATTTGAAACACAAGACTTGATTAATAGTGAACTGGATTTTACCTCTGTGCGAATAGTTCTGCTCCCTTGTCTCGGACACATGTTTAAATAATGATGAAATAACAACTCTGGCTCACTGATGTCTAATCCTTCATCTGCGTCTAAACTTGCCTCCAGCCCTTTAAGTCCCCCAAAAACAATGAGCAGATGACTGCAAAAACAAAATCCAATACAATGAGCTGATGTCACTATTCTACTAGACACTCATTATCACTTGATTGGGTAACTTACTTGAAACTCTCTAGCGTCACTGTATCCACTGGCTCGCCTTTGTCAGAGGTGCCAATGGTTAAATCGTAGCCGCCGGGATACGGACTTTCCGCAAGAACAGCACCTAGACTGTGGGCCAGTCTCACATTATATCCCCAATAAATTCCACCTTCCGTCCTAGGTGTATGCGGCGCCACAACAGTCCCTTTCAGTTTTTTCTGTTCTAAGATAAACAGATAATCAACCTCCAATAAACCTATTTCTCCTACTGGTATAATTAATTGGGCTTGTTTTGGTTGGTTACAATACATGTGGGAAAATAATTACACAAGATCAGGATCAAATTTGAAGAATAAGAATTAAAAGAGAATTCATACCACTTCCAAAATTCTGGAGTTTTACTGTAACCCGAACGCCTGGCAAAATGGCTCTGTCGACGAGTACTTCCTGAAATATGTTTTAAACGGAATAAATAAAAAAAAAGGCTAATAAAACACTTTTGAGTCACCCTAATTAGGTTTCAAGTTAAGAAAGATAATAGTCACCTTTTTAAATCCGATAAAAACGTAGGAAGTAGAGCTCTTGCAATTTTTGTTTAAAACACAGCCTTCTCTGTATTCACATTCTTCATGTTCCCTAAAATGATGTATGCTGTCGAGGGGGTTTAGAAGACCTGAAAGAAGTATTCAGAATTGTTTGGGTACATTTCATTAGTTCAATGCTTGCAATGTTAAAGTACATGACAAAATGGCTGTTTTCCACTAACCTGCATTTTTCAAATCGTTGTGTATAGGAAACAAATGTTTTCTTAGGTACTGTGGGCATTCTAGGTATTGCAATATGCGGGCCATCTTAAAGCAGGCCTTACGGCTGTCGCTAAGATTTAACAGCTCTTCCCCCGACTGGTCCCCAGTGTTGGATCTACATGCATAACGTGTAGAGAGTAAATCATCATATTTGAAAAGTAAAATTGTGATGATTTTTGCAAAGAATTGAATCAACTAATATCCACCTTGTAATGCCCATATCATCAAAAACGACTACTTCATCTACATTATATATCGCAGCTGCCCTAGCTATCTGTAAATCAGTTAAAACAGAATGTCAATGGACTTTTGAAATTTGCTTTTCTCGAAACATGACTGGGATTTGAACACACAATCAAATTTCTGCAAACAAGAACACAGTATCAGTACCTGTCCTGCTAAGTAGGTCCTCAACTCTTGTGACTGGGCATTGTCGAGTATTGACCCTGGTACAGCAATGCTCACAGTGTATTTACGACCTATAAAATACTTCATTTAAGAACAAACATCATGCTGAATAAGTCATATCTGAATTCAAATTACATCCAACCTACCCTTGTTGATAGGTTCTTCTGAAATGTCTTCCGTTGCCGCTTTCTGTTCTTCTTGCATAGCTTGCTTTGCTAGTTTCTTCTCCTGCTTTTCTTTTTTCCATAACTTGTATTGTTTTCTACCTAAAAATACCGACCACAATTTGTAAACACAGTAGGCTGAATGTACAGCTTGCATATTGTTTTTTAATTCTGCGTGATCAGAAGATAATTTTCTGCCATAGATATAACTACATCTGCTCGTTTTATAGCCGGTACATTAGCTTTGCTCCCATTTTATTCTACGTACAATAGGAACACAACAATCGGCAAGTGGTACTCGACCCGTTTAGTTACTTACCACTTATTTTGTCATTCGACTCAGTTTTGGCTTTCTTGGGAGATCGTTCCTAAATTCACAGACACGAAACATTAAATTTAGGAACCAAGTGGAAACAAGCATGGTCTAGCTTTTACTTCATTTACTTAAGTCATAAGTTTTAAACACAAACCTGATCTTTTGATGATGCTGCACCATCAGAACTTAACCTTGCTTTCTTTGTCTTTTTTGTGGAATCCATATTACTTAATTTAAATTGTATTTAAGTAAATTAAAATAAATTTTAAAAACACGAAACCTAACATCTCAAGGGGGCCGCCATTTTCTTATTCTACGGAGCCTTACATATGCTATAGCAAAAAAGAGCGCCACCTATAAAATCGACGCCATTTGATTCCCCGTGAAACCATGGTGAAACGTATACAACGCCGTAGTTACTACGAGCAGCATGGCACTTGGTGCTGATTAACCTAATATATGACCCTCCGGTTAAAAGGAGTAAAAACATCTCTATTAAAATTTATACTTAACTTAATATCAAGACTAAATTAAGTTAATTAATTTAATTTTATATGAAAAACAGAATTGACAAATGGCATATACAAAATAGTTTAAAAAAAAGTAATTGAAGCCATGTTGTTGGTAGCGGAAAATCAAGAAATCTGATTCTAAATTTGTAGAGCTTATATTATATCAGACTTCAAGCTGTCGATTTCTAGCAAAAATGTATTACATTTTACATTATTTAAAACCAATTTACATATAATTCCAAATTGCAGTTCTATGGAAATAAAAATTACTAAACTAAGCAATGCTCGGCTCCCCATGCTTTAATTTAAGTTTTAAGTCTACTGAAAAATTAAAAAAATGCTAGTAGAACTGAAGATAAGATATTTTGTATAAGTTTAAGCATACATTTTTACTATTCAGAGGTAATATATAAATGTATATTTAAATTCATGATATTTTTCATCAAATAATTAAGCTTTTAGAAAGTGCCATCCCTAATCTATAATTATTATTCCAAAATGTACATTCATTCATAATGTAGTAGTAGTATTAAATAATTACTAAATTAGTAAATTACTCAACAAATCTATGCATTTTAAGTTTAATCTTATTTAACATTTTTAAGAAATAAGGAAAATAACAAAACCTCTAAAAATGAATTCAATACACTGTTTAAAAAAATTAAAAAAATAAATTGATGAAATTTAACACATAATTCAACAAAAGGCGAAATATTGGATGAAGCCATCGAGTATAGAAAAAGATTATTTTTCCAGAATACAATATTTGATTATTTGCAATATAGTCATTATAGAGGTGCTCAAATGTAGTTAATTAAAGTCTATATGATCATCTATAAGTTGTTGTTATACTGAATGTTTGAGCACACAGTATTTTCATCATAAAATTAAATTCCACAAAAGATAAGATTAGCTTGCTTTAAAGCAAGTTTTAAGAATTTAAAAATTGCCTCCATTAGCTTGTGTTGACCAACAAAAAAAACAAAAAAACAATCAGCAAGTCTAAATTCCTACAGATTTACAAAAAAATTAAAACAATGTTACATAAATGCAAGCAAATATAGTCAGGGGAAACAATAATGCCTGGCATTTACAAATAGTTAATATTAATAGCATCAGGCACATTTTCATGCTGATTAACGTTAATTCACGGATGGCGTTCGAACATAAATCTAATGTCTCAGGCATACAGCATTCTGATTAAAACGGTAAGTGATTATATGATAAGAAAAAAATTATAAACGCAATTTATAGCCTACAACAATAAGCATATTACAATATATACAAAATAAAACCATAAACCTTTGGAATAAAATCCTCAACGAGTCCAGTTCAACAATTTAAAGTCTGATCTTGTTGCGATCTGCAAAAGACATCCCTAAATTGTTGCAGAAAACAAGGCAGCTTTTACTCTGGCTAAAAGGATTTATCCAAGAGACAAGTTACATGTTAATTAGCAGCCTAAATATATCACGAGCCCTTCCATCCTGAATCCTTCCACTGCATAACATTGCCTTAATTCTCTTTCCCCTATTTACAATTTGCAAACAATATGAATAACAGAAAAACCCCAACTAGCAATACAAGCTAGCAATAACAATTAAAGTATAACCTTTTCGGTATAAATCTAGGTAAAGCAAACATGTGGCTGTTTGCAAAAGAACCTTCTATGCAAAAATAAGCCTTTCGTGAACAAATAACAAGATTCATCAAATTAAAATGTATTTTCTGCCAAAAGTGACCAAAATGTGAAAAAATGCCTTTTATGCCTTATAAAATTCCATAAATTATGCACGTATTATGCTTATTAAACGTGAAAAAGATTGTTTGCAGAAAAAGTTTTTATACACAGAGTTAACTGGTATAAAAAACATGTATTTTGCATCAGAAAAATTTGCATCAAAAAGGCCTTCTATATGAAAATAAAGCATGCTATTTCTAAAAATCTATTTCCATCAAATGGTTCTTTTGGCATGAAACTACTTTTTTAGCCAATGGATGAAACTTCTACAAAAAAGCAATTTGTTTTTGCACGTTTTCTGCTGGGTTAGATTCCTTGAAACTTGCTTTTCTTTGGAAAAAGAATTTTCATCTGAATCGATGAAATTTTCTGCAACTAGTAAGCAAAGAATATTTGGCCTTAAATTATTTGTAAAAGTACTGGTATTTTAAAGGCCTATAGCATAATTTATCTCCTGCTAAACATGTGAAAATGTTAAGAAATAATTTAATGAAATTTGGGTCTGAATTTAGCAATATCTGCATTGAAAATATTTGCATAAGATGTTTTTTTCATAAAAGCCTAATATATCAAATACTAAATTTTACGCAAATTTGGTATTTGAAGAAAACAGCATTTGCATGTTTTTCCCCTCAATTGAACACGTACTTTGAAAAGAAAAGAAAAAAGAACCATTTATGCACAATAAACAAATCCGGCAGTAATTCCTACGATATTACACCTTCGGCTCTGCCCCGCTCCCTATTATGCTTTACCCGTAATTTAGCATCGAGATTCGAATCCTTTGATTTCCAATAAATAACACTGAAAAGAACACTGGAAGTTGAAGGAACTGTTGCGATCACACCTAGCAGCTAAATTAGGACCGTTATGTAATCCGGACAACAAATTTGTGGCACTAAGACTGGCAAACACGGAGGTGAGGAACGCGTTCTAGCAACTGCATGATGGACGAGTATGAGAACAGATAAGTTGTACGTAAAATATGTACCAATATATAGCTTTAAAATTCGTGAGTAGTGTAAGGGTTTGCGGGTTATTCTCTCGCACGTTTTAAGCTAACGACTTTATTTTTCAAGATAAAATCGTCAAAGAAGCTTATCCCCCGCTTGCCTGTTAGTGAGGTTAGCATGCTGAATCCGTCTTCAGCTAGCTTCAATTTGCCGGCAAACCCCAAAGTGTGGCCGTCTTGTCGGCACTGGTGCTGAGGAAGGAGAATTCGGTGGGATGCCAGCGGCATTGGATCACTTTATCTTGATGCTGCGCAACAACCACGCTTGGCAGAGGAAGTGTTAAATCGCCTATAAAACGGTAATCATTGCAAAACGTTAGTTCATAATTTTCTCTTATCTCTACACTCGTGTTTCCTGAGCATAAAAATATCAAACTAAGGTTTTCCTTGCATTGAAGATGTGCCACAATTATCTTACTTTAGTCGTTACTACGCTTTTTTGCATCTAAGACATAACACATTTTGTGCAATCTGAACTGTGACAAAATCTATCACTATACAGCAAAAAAAATGTAGTTATGACTCTGCTGTGATGTAATTTTATTACCGCACATTACATGACTAATTTAGCTACGTTATTAGTTTTTGTAATGTGCACAGCATTTATTAAATTTATATTTGAGAGGCGCAGCAGAACAAAATGTAATTTTTATATAGTTTTGGATATTGGCATTTCAGCCTCAAAATTAAATAATGGCGTTATATCATCCCATCTTTGCAATAAAAGTTACATAATTGTCACCGCATTTCGTTTCTCAAAATTCCAGCATCGTTGTAGAAAAACGTATTTGTCAAAATCGTGACAACTTTCAGCTGTATCAGAGTTCTGACTAATTTTAGATGGATTAATAGTACAGTGGGACTTCGATTATCCAAATTAAAGTTAACTGAACCTGCCTAGCATGACCGCAAATTATGATAATTGTTATTCAAAATACTGTAAATTATACTAATATTTCCCCAAACTTCTACTGTATTTTATCAATGCATAAACAGTATTTAACAGCATTTTAGGAAAAAAAATGTCTACATTACATTTCAAACTTATTAAAAATGTTCCCTACGGTTTTTATTTATTTCGTCATTTTTTAAAATTATTTCGCGTATATTTTGTAATGCACATTTTCTTGGAAAAAAAAATACTCATATAATCGGGGGTTCTAATGCAGTAGCGAAATCGTATGATACCATCACCATACTTATTATAAAAGTCAGTCATATCAGATTCTAGAAAGCATGCTGTGAAAGAGGTGACCATACCTTGTAGATCTGTCAAAACAACCTTGTTGTCGTAAGAGCCGGTGAGCAAGTAGTAGGCCCGAGGCGAGAACCGAATGGTGCGAACATCAGAGGTGTGAGGCTTGAAGACTTGAATTATGCGGTTTCCGCGAATGTCATACAGCATGCAGGAAGCATCTTCCTGTCCTGAAACGAGCATCCGACCAGAGGGATCCACAGCCACAGCTGCCACAGGAGCACCTAACAAGAATTTCAGCTTGGTAAGTAAGGTCTGGTTAAACTGCTCTACAAAAGTACAACAAGAAAGCAACAATGCTAACCTTTGACAGCACCAGTTCCACTAGGTGGTGACGGAATCACGTTGACACAGCCCCTGGTTCTTAAGTCCCAAAACCGGATGGTGCGATCCTGTGAACCACTAATGAACATGGCACCGCCCCATGTGTACAGTGATAAGATATGGCCTGGAATTAAAAAGTTAATTCCTTAGGGGAAATTCTTGAATTGTGCCATACATGAGGGATTCCTTTTACGCTACATAGTATGTCTATCAAAAAATTACTTAAAAAAGGAGGATTTTTAATGCAAGATGAAGATACCATGGAGTCAAATGAAAACGGGCATGTTCATGCATTCTCGCTTTTTACGGGCCAACGATAGAAAAAAAGTTCATCACACAATGATAAAGTGATTTTTGAGTTTATGATAAAACCGTTCATCATAGGATGTTCCGCTCTATCAAAAAGAAACGAGAAGGAATTCACTACTCATCTGCTGAAAAAACCTATCTTAATTAATTTCCGCTTCATCATCATAAATTAATTTTTTTTAAACTTTTTTCAACAATTTACAAGATTACATAGTAGAGTAGAATTTTTTTTTCATAGTGTCAAAAACTATGCATAAAACTGCCTACAATTTTATTAAAAACCTGTTCTTCGATTTTTTATTACATTTTGCAGAATCTTAACATGAAAAAAAATTCCTTTTTCGAATTTTTTTCATAATACTCTTATTTCCTAACACTAACAACCTTACCGCCATCCCCTTCCTGTTTAATCCATGTTCATGTACTCAAAGTAATTGGAGTTTAACATCAATTTTAATTGCGTATTACCATCTTAATCAGGAGGCCAGTATATATAAAACCCATCCATATTTAACACAAAAAAGAGTCGAAAAAACAAAAAATACC
>JAQGAE010005375.1:0-11330 GCA_034696685.1 Julus scandinavius
CAAAAGATAAAGGTGTTTGAAAGTTAAATGTCATTTAGTGATAAATGACATTTATCTTTGTAGTGTGTCCGTAGTATAAAAGCATAACTTGTCTAAAGCATATTTTTCACCGGTCCCAAGAGTATGCATTTAGACAGGCTCTACTTTAACCGTATTACTTTTACTAAACTTTCCCGCTTAAGAAGTTTTTATCTCTGGTCGCTTGAAAAACTTATTAAACATGGTTCTACTGCACAGTTTAACCTGTCTAAATGAATAACCTCTCTTAGAGCATAAAATGTTCCGGTCCCGACTTGGCCGGGTCTCAGCATAACTTGTCTAAAAACATAACTTGTCTAAATGCATAACTTGTCTAAACTCATAACTTGTCTAAACGCCTAACTTGTCTAAACGCCTAACTTGTCTAAACGCATAACTTGTCTAAACGCATAACCTGTCTAAATGCATAACCTGTCTAAATGCATACCTTGTCTGAATGCATAACTTGTCTGAATGCATAACTTGTCTAAACGCATAACTTGTCTAAACGCATAACTTGCCTAAACGCATAACTTGACTAAACGCATAACTTGACTAAACGCATAACTTGTCTAAACGCCTAACTTGTCGAAACGCCTAACTTGTCGAAACGCCTAACTTGTCTAAACGCATAACTTGTCTAAACGCATAACTTTTCTAAACGCATAACTTGTCTAAACGCAGAACCTGTCTAAACGCATAACCTGTCTAAATGCATAACTTGTCTAAACGCATAACTTGTCTAAACGCATAACCTGTCTAAACGCATAACCTGTCTAAACGCATAACCTGTCTAAACGCATAACTTGTCTAAACGCATAACTTGTCTAAACGCATAACTTGTATAAACGCATAACTTGTATAAACGCATAACTTGTATAAACGCATAACTTGTATAAACGCATAACTTATCTAAACGCATAACTTGTATAAACGCATAACTTGTATAAACGCATAACTTGTATAAACGCATAACTTATCTAAACGCATAACTTGTCTAAACGCATAACTTGTCTAAACGCATAACTTGTATAAACGCATAACTTGTCTAAACGCATAACTTGTCTAAACGCATAACTTGTCTTAACGCATAACTTGTCTAAACGCATAACTTGTCTAAATGCATAACTTGTCTAAATGCATAACTTGTCTAAAAGCATAACTTGTCTAAAAGCATATTTTTCACCAGTCTCAAGAGTATGCATTTAGACAGGTTAATTGTAACCGTATTACTTTTACTAAACTTTCCCGTTTAATACGTTTTCCCGCTTAAGACGTTTTTAATCTCTGGACGCTTGAAAAACTTATGAACAGGGGGAACCCTAGGACCTAAGTGCATCCTGTGTAAATGAAAAACCTCTCTAAAAGCATGAAATATGCCTGTCCCGATGGGACCCGTGTGTATAAATTACAAGAAAAACTGAAAGATCTTATAATTTTAAATTAAATTTAGCATTATTTCAATTCAGGAACAATACATATTCATTTACAATACCATCTTGGAAGCTTTGCAAAGTGGAGATACCAAAGTGATGTGCACAAGACTGCCAGTTTATTTTAGAGAAATAAGCCGAACATCTGAAACTGAACCATCCGACTTGGCCGAGCAGTTTAACGTGAGCACAAATTAAAGCAGTTTGATTTTACAGTCAACAGGGAAAAAATATATTACAAAAATACTGTCTAAATTACACATTTTTGTTCCAGATCTTGAATAAGTTAGAACAACGTAAAAGTTGTGTCCCATGTCCTGAAGCATTGAGTGATGACAATTCAGCGAAGAATCGCAATCAAGAAATTTTGCCAAGTATGTTTCAAACTATCTTTATTCATTATTAAACATTTATTTTATAGCAGTCATTTGTACAAATTCATTGTAAATGATTAAGAATACACTTAACGGTCGAATTATTCACGCAACACTTGCTTTCAAAAGTTTGAGTTTTATAGAATGCTTCATAGATGGTGCTATTGCTTTAAAATTGAAATTCATTGTAAAAGAACACTACACAAGACGCCATTTTACTTGGTCCTGTTTCGCATATTAATCTTGATATGTTTGTGATTAGTTGAACACAGTCGAGTGCGTTTGCAGTCAATCTACGTCGATGACAGTTTGTGCATCCCAGTCCATGATCCGTACATAAACGCAGTTTTGTGTGATGTAAGTATAAAAAAATCATAAATAGGCTTAATTAAGACGGCGTCTATGTTTAAGAACAGATTACATGCAAGCTACACAGTTGAAGAAAATTCAGTACAAGTTTTGTAAAAATGCCGGAATCTGAATTCACGGGTTTCTTTCCATGAACTTGTAATCTATTATTTCTGTAAAATCTACGAATTTTTGAAAATGTGTAAACGTAAGCTATGTTCTTTTTCAGGGATTTAAACATAAAGGTCATTTTTTGGTCACTCATATGCCTTTGGATTGCACCATCGAGGATTTCTGGCGGATGCTCGTGAAGCACAAGTCGTCGGTGATCATTATGCTCAATGACTGTGAATTCATTGATGAAAACGTTGTAAGAAAATATGTTTGCTTAAATAAATTTATCAAACTTTTTTAGCCTTTGCATACACTATAGGCAAGATTCATTTTTAATCAAAGTGATGTTCAAGTAAGGTCATATGGACATCTATTCAGAAATCAGTGAATTACTGCAAATGAACTCTGTTACTAACATTGTTTTCAATTCTATATAAAAAAATTATAATAAAAAGGACTAACTGACCAATGCAGACGTTATTCTGAAATACACTGTTACATTTTTGTATCTTTTAGGTCCCAGGACAATACTGGCCAAATGATGGATGCACCCAGTATGGCCCTTTCCAGGTGGAAGTGGTCACTTTCGAAGAAAAGGGCATGGTTAATTTTAGGACTTTGAGGGTGATTGATTGCAGAAAGGTAAGTAATATATGGAGAAAATTAATTTGGCAAATTCATGCACTATAATAAATAACCAAAAAATAACAATTTTTCATTCAAGATCAACTTTGAGCCACATTGTGTGATCCAGTTGCAATTTTTAGATTGGGCACCTAGTAAAAGTGTCCCTTCATCCACATCATCTGTGGTTTCCTTGCTCAATATGACCGATGTTTTACAGAGGAAGTACGGGGGTCCAATAACTGTACATTGCACGTAAGTAATCAATTTTTACATACAATTTGAATTCATAACTTCTTAATATAAAAATAGGACCCAAACAGGCTAAAATGAGTGTTTAATTACTTGATAGGTTTTTTTACATTGTTTTTAAGAGCAATTATTTTTAAGATTGTGGATTTTAGAAAATTCATGTTGTTAATCAACATGTGAATTTTTCTTAGAATTTTCATCAAAATGTTTACTCGTCTAGTTGACTTTCAAATCTGGAAATGTACTTGAATTTTCATCACCTCGGAAAAAGTTGGGAATCATACTTTAAATCTGCGTTGATGCCAATTGTACGAGCTGAGAAGTTTCCAATAATTGGAAAAATTCGATATAATTAACAAATGGAAAAACTATCTTTCCAAGCACGCTAAAAACTGTTCATACTCTTTTAGAAAATATTAAGGCTTCAACAGCTATAAAAACTGTCGAATGTCTTCTTTTTAGGAGATTTAACAAAATAGTACCATAAAATGACGTTTTCGACCATCCGATAACTTACGCAGTACATCAGTTCATAAATACCGATGTAAGAACTTTAACGAATTGTTTAAAAAGTTTCTTTTTAGGACATTTAATAAAATAGTGCGAGAAAATACCGTTTTCTAAACATTTAACAAAATATTACTATAAAATACAGTTTTCGGCACTTCCAATATCTTCCGCGGTACACCGGTTCATAAACACTGGTGTAACAACTATAAAAACTGTTGAAAGTTTCTTTTTAGGACATTTAATAAAATAGTACGAAAAAATACCGTTTTCTAAAACATTTAACTAAATATTACCATAAAATACTGTTTTCGAAACATTTAACAAAATATTACCATAAAATACAGTTTTTAACCCTTCAGATAACTTCCGTGGTACATCGGTTCATAAACACTGGTGTAACAGATTTAAAAACTGTTGAACATTTTGTTTTTAGGACATTTAACAAAATAGTACGAACAAATACAGTTTTCTAAAACTTTTAACTAAATACTATATACTATAAAATACCGTTTACGAAAAAAAACTGTGCCTTCAACGCCGGCCTTTTAATTTTAGTAAACTTTTTTATAAAAACTATAAAACAACTGTCAAATTGATTGAATGAACTGTAAAATTTGTTTAAATGAACTGTAAAACATTAATTCTTCCAAAAAATGGCACAAAAATGAAAGTTTTCGTTGATACAAATTTAAAAGCTGCGAAAGACATTAACATAAGAAAAGTCGAACCTTTCGAAATTCAAGGTCCTAATGCTAAGTTTGTATTTTAATCCAGGGATGGTGCATCAAGAAGTGGCCTGTTCTGTGCCTCTCATGTTCTCAAAGAACAAGTCGAAAGTGGTCAAGTGGACGTGTTTAACGCTGTGAAACGTCTGCGTCGCCACCGCCCTCAATTTGTCACTTCTGTGGTAAGTACACATTAAATGTATGCATTGAACACCTTTGAAATAACATGCTCTAGCACTACTAACCACTTGGTTGCCAATTCGTTCCTTAGGAACAGTACCAGTTCTGCTATGAGGTTGCCATGGAACTTTTGTCATTTTGCAATGGCAGTTCGGCGACTTCGGGAAGCACAATAGCATGCGAGTCGTGCTAAGTCACTAACCAATGTCGTGTTTGTCTTAATCCTGTGTTGTGCCTGTTTTTTTAATATCTTTCTTTTACTCAGTTTTAATAAATATTTACTTATGTCAATATTTTCAAGGGTTTGAAAACATCGTTTTTTTACTACTATAGGAAATTTTACGGCATGACCAAAATTTCTAGCTTCATTGTTGGCTTTCAACAAAATTTTCAAGTATAATTGAAGGGCTTATTGCAACAATGCGATAAGCCACACTTTTTCCAAAAATGAGATTTTTACATTAAAATATTCCCCAGTACTATTTCTAGCTATTTAGTTGATTACCTTCTTAAATTTCTTCTAGATTGAATTACAATACAGATAATCATCTTGTTGCCCACATGAAAATCAGTTTTTTTTAATAAAAACGTAATAAGCCACAAGCAAAGATGGCGTGTAATAATGACAACATGTTACATCACGAGCGAAAATTGCAGTTTAAGTTTACCAAACATCCTACGAGCAAAAATTATCATTAAAAATTATATAAGATTTGTATCTATTTTGAGCAAGTTCCATTCGAAAATATAGTGTCTTAGTCATGTGCAGCTCATTTTATTGTTAAATGTGGCTTATCATAGTCTTGCTAGAAAAGTTTATGATCATGTCGAGATCATAGTATAGTGCACAAATTTAAAAAAAAATGATTATTAAACATTAAAATTGAAACATAATTTTGCAGTATTTGTGCGTTGTACTTATCTATTTTATCTACAAAAAACATTTGACAAATTATTTTTGGGCAAAATAATGATAAGCCACAAAAATCGTGGTATTAATTGTTTAAAAAAATTGTAACGAATATTCCTTAGGATTACATTGACTTCTGAATGTTGGAAGGGGTGCCTATTATGTTTAAAGATTATAATAATATAAACAATTGTTAATTGCATCGTCCATTAGAATTATGGAATTTTTTACAACTTAAAAATCGCTCTCCTTAACGATTTGAAAGGTGTGGCTTATCACATTGTTGCAATAACCTCTTCAATTCTCGACTATCGAGGTGCTAAAATTCTAGTATAGGGTGTCCCAAAATGTATGCAAGATTTGAATTTTGCGCCTTTTGTGCTGTAAAGTGTTGTCAACAACAACAAAAAATGGCGTGCTACACGAAAAAATAACACATTTTTATTGTTGAGCAATATTTTCAAAATAATGAAGGTTTGGTAGCTACAGTTCAAAATTTTCATGCATAATATGGTCGGAATAGTGATTTTTGAACACAAAACATCGAAGCAGTTTGTGAGTGTTTCTGAGAGTAGCTGTAGAGGGGGAACTCTGTAAGCATGACCATGCAAATCTTTCACTAGAATGCGCTGTAAAGAGCTTCGTGAAATGTCCAATTCTCGACCACGGTGCCGAATTGATGTTCTTGGACTCTCGTCAACACTATCACGAACTGCTTCGATGTTTTGTGTTAAAAAATCACTATTCCGAACATATCTGAGCCCCCGAGCCACCTGCGTAGCTGCCCCTTCTCTATGCCACTGATAATGCATAACCCAGCAATATATGTTTTTAAATTTGTTCGGCTCTGAAATATCTAGAAATAAACCTTCCATGTCTCGCTTTTGAAGAATTTAGTAAAGATGTACACATTAGTTTACTGAAGTTTTAACATTCCCACTTGTCTCCATATTAAGTTTTTTATTGTTTACTTATTGATACAAGGAAATTTAAGTAGTGATATTTTAATTATTCTGACGTTAGCGGTTATTAAAAAACGAGTCCTTAACATTTATTTCTGCCATAGTCAAACATATTTATTTTCGAAATGTGCAAAACATTTACTTGAATGAATCAACTCGGTCACGATAGCGACAGATTAAATTAGATTTTGTTAGCGGTTCTTCCATGGAAATATTAATCGTGCAGTCTTCCTCATGACGCATGGTCAATCATTGAAGCCTTTGCATCACGACTGCATTGAGTAGATTTGCATCTTTTATGGAAATTTGGTCCTCGTTAAGCTCGCCACTAGGGAAAGAAGTCAGCAGAGAAAATAGTGAAGTAGCATACTGGGGTCGGGCTCTGAATAGGTTTGCATTAAGGAAAGTATGTTTCAGGTGCGTGGAAAAATGGAAATTAAGAGATACATCAATGATGCTGACAACAATTAAAGGATACATTGTGATAAATCTCCGTAGATCGCCAACTGTGTGAGTATGATTTAACCTTGCTATAATCCTACAAACACGAGATAAACATTTTTGAGTTTTGTGATCAGCAAATAGGTTTAAGTACAAGCATTAATTGTATTTTTATTAACTTTTTTTTTTTTGCTTAAAGCTTTGATTACCTGGAGCCATCAGCTAATCTTATCTGTACGTTTGTGACCGGTTGACTACCATCTAAATTTAAAGCTTGTGTAGCCTCTTGTTCGCACTGCTTGAGATCTTGTGGGTTAACGTTACTCATGCTGGCGACAGCTGGAACTGGACTGAAATGCAAAGTAACCGGTACTTAACGGAAAGTCAAGACAAGGTTATACCGCACACTAGCTTAACTTACCTTCCCAGCATCTGTCCCTTTCCGGTGAACGCTTTTATAGGAACTTTAACAGGTTCGTAATCCTCCTGTCGATGGTCCTCCATATTTAAATTTACTTCACCTCCCCGTGTTTCCTGGAGTAGCTCCGAGGGAATCTCCCTGCCCAAAAGAAGTGAAATGTTTGAACGCAAGAAAAAATGGATACATAGAGTATTACGAAACGAGATAAAATTAAAACAGCAGGTACCCTCTGCGGATCGAATCCAGGAAACCGCGATTGCTTGGGTCAGAGTAGTCCC
The DNA here is from genome assembly GCA_034696685.1 of Julus scandinavius. NCBI lineage: Eukaryota > Metazoa > Arthropoda > Diplopoda > Julida > Julidae > Julus > Julus scandinavius. The sequence continues at coordinate 7,591 of JAQGAE010005375.1, forward strand.
GCAATGCACCGTCATCCATGCTGAATCCGTTTTTCCACATCTTCAGGATAACAATTTTGGGTTTGGCTCTCAAGCCTGTTGACTTGCTCGCACTGGCCACAACTGGAAATTTAAAAGACCACTTTTGCAAAGTTCCAGGCGCCATTTTTGCTTTATAATTATGTTAAATTTAAAAAGTTTACCTTCGGAATCGGTTTCATTTGCTCCCAGACGAAAACCGGTTCCTTTGAAAGGAGTCATTTTACTCTGAGCTTCGGGTGAAGCGGGATCTACTATTTCGGCACCATGTCTGCGAATAATTTTGGAAGTCAAGCACCGTTTAGCTTTTATTCGATCGCACATCTGTGCAACCGGAAAACTGATTTCAACCAGCAATTATAAGACAGAAGCCCTTCCATTCGAACGCAATAGGAATTCACCTTGAGTGCTTTAAATGTCTCATTATTGTGGCAAATAAGATATTAATTTAACTTAATTACTCTTTTGCAGCTTTGAACATGTTAGCCACTATGTCGTCCTTTGGCTTTTTTCCAGGACCTATAATCTGCTGCCCACTGTGAGTGGCAAAGAGGAAACCAACATGAAACAAAAATAATAATATTTGAACACTGAACATGACATTGTACAAAACTCGACCTTCTTTCTGAACCACCAGCATAGAATGCTTGGCCTTCGTCCTCGTCCGAACTATTGTCCTGCATCCCAGATAAGGTGGCAATTCTGCAAAATTATCAATGAATCAAGGGATAATGCAGGGTTTCTTTTACAAAGTGGTTGATGGGGGCTTACAGAAAGTGCGAATATGCATTGGGTTTTACCTGGACGGCTTTTTAATTAATGCAGGTGGGTCATTTGGTTCCATTGGGTTACTACTTGCACCAGTTGACGAAGTTGACACTGGATGAACCGGCTCAGTTTCAGCAGCCAACGGTGGGATTACTTCGACTTCGTAATCGCCCTCCTCGAAAAAACTACCCAAGGCAACCTAAATGTATCAAAATTTGTGATTGTTTAGATATCGCTGTCTCCAGCTACTTGAATGTAACTTTTGAAATTTGATGCGTCACTGAGGCTTGCGTGACAAACACTAAACATGCATTATTTTGACAACAGTCCATAACGTATTTTTTGCCAAGGTTTTTGACTGAAATTACTTTCAGTCGCTTACCTGTAAGTTACCAGCCGCTGATTCCAAGTAGAATTTAGCTCTATCTCTGTCAATGCCCGTTACATTTACAAATTGATCGATGAGCTCTTTATTTTGCTCGGACTCCATGACAAGGCTTTCAAATGTTTGTTGTCTACTGCTATTTTACGGTGGCTCATGAGTGTCGATGCTTGGATGAAGAGTGACGTCTTGGGGGCCGTTCAAAATGAATGTCCCCAAGGTGGTAAGGGGGATGTTGGGAATAGACCTACTTCCCCCGAAATCCAAAATTCCTTTTAGCACTTACGTTAGCTTATGCTAATTCCAAAGGGCCCATCTATCCGAATTTAGGCCGTAAATTTTATCACATTTGGCCATATTAAGGAACCAACGGTTACCAACCCCAATAATATGCAGGGCCCGACAGAGCCGAGAATTGGCCCTGTTGAAAAAGAAATTCTTTATTACCTAAGAAAAAATGTGCTTTTAACGCATAAAAATTGCATTTTTAAAACTAAAACAGAAAAATGGCACTTTTACCTATGAAATATCGCACTTTTAATACAGAAAAATTGCGTTTTACCTTAAAAATTACGTCACTTTCATTTAGAAGTGAATTTTACCTAAGACAAATCGATATTTTACAAAGTGAATTTTTACCTAAGAAAACTCGCAATTTTAACGCATATAAATGACATTTTTCCTTCAAAATTTTACTTTTGACGCTGAAAAATTGCTTTTTACATTCAAAATCGCACTTTTATGGGAGAATAATTTCATTTGCCTTTTATATTTTTCCGATTCGGCTTGAAATTTGTTATTATCCTGCATTAAAAGCGAGATTTTTCTTATGTAAAAGGGTTATCTTTAGTGCGATTTTACAAACTACATAAGTTTACTTTTTTTACATATGCCTTTTTTTACTACTTTTATCTTCCTAAAGTTAGATATGGATGGTTCTTAGAAGCCACCGTACATTTGTTTCCTCTTCGATTTATTTACGAAGCATGTCTTTGTTTTTGAGGTGCGTTTTTACGAAATCGACAAGAAGGCTTTTAATATTTCCGGAATATATGAATCCACGAGAATTTACAACAGGGTTCGGGATAATAATACCATACTCAAACAAACACCGTGCATTGTATGGGATGGGCATACACCGGACTTTTTGCGGTAAGCCTCTCAAACCAGACGACAATTCCGGTTCGTTTGCTATGGAAACTTTTGTAAAAAACTTGCAATCTCAGATAAAGATATCGAATTCCAAGTCTGGGAAAGCCGTAGGAGTCGCCCTGGACGTTACCCAACCTGCCGAAGCAGTTGTCAGTAAGCGAAAAAAGCTTCCTCCAGCTTTTAAGGAAGATCGGGAATGCGACATTGTGATTCAGAATATGCTGAAGGGCAATGGGTGTCCTGTAGAGATACTGGCAGCACTTCATTCATTTACAATTAAAGATAAATTTCCTAGCCGAGCGACCCTATTAAAGTTAGCAGGAGCCTGTGCCTCCAAAGGACATGTCGAAGGCATACAAGCCGTGAGCAATGTGTGCGAAATAGCATATCCACGTGAGAGTATCTGGCAGATGAACTACAGGCATTACGAAGCTGAAGCTCACTGGAAGAATGGGAACATTGAGCAGTCCTTGAAAATCTTCCATGACCTGTTCGAGATGTACCCGCTGCAGAGGCGCAAGATCACCAATTTGACCACCTTCCTGATGCGACACGTTATCAATAACAATTTGGTGAAGTTTTACCCGAAATTAGAGGCCTTCGTCGACTTTTGCATACATCATCAAGAGTTTGTACCAGCCGCTAACCTTTGGAGAGTGGCTTTTTGCAGCGAATCCTATCAGGCAAATTGCTTTGCGCAGGAACTGCTTACAAAGCATTCAAAGTCTCTCTTGCCCATAGTAAAAGGCAAGGTGCCGGCCATTCTAAGTGAGGCACAAATTCAGAAGCAAATGGATGTCATTCAAAGGCTGATGAATTTTGTCCTCAGCTACAAACTGGACCAACTCTACTCCCTGGTATTTGGTGGCTGTATGGATTACCAATGTAAGTTCGTACATTCAGTGTTGTTATTCGTGTTTTATGTTTGCATGACATGATATAGATTTTTGAGTTTAGACGAAGTCTAGGCCAGATAGCACAGAATTCCCCAGATTCCTACCTTCTGCATATTGCCTTGAATTTGTATCACCTCGAAAAGGCTCTTCACCCCCTATGTATTTCAATGGGTCAAATTTGCAACGCACCCAATTTTCAAACAAAAAAAGTTTAAACAAAATTAAAAAAGTATACACATTCTTTAAGACGTATACAAGCTCTTGTTATATTTATTTTTCGATTTAAATTGTTAATTTTTATTAAAATACAACGCAGTTTTTCTGCCTTTTTCTTAGGTAAAAGTGCAATTTCTATTCCAACTGGGTCAATAATGGCTCACAAACATATGGATAAAATTGTCAACCTTACGATTCTGAACCCTATCCCCCCTCCAAAAAAATTTGATAACACATACGGTTTGGTGTGGGGAATAGGGTTTATAGGGTATTTCTCGAAGTGTACTATTTTGGCCATATATTCAAGA
>JAQGAE010005376.1:0-11330 GCA_034696685.1 Julus scandinavius
AAATACGACTTTGCTGAATAATCTTCACGACATTGGACCTGAAAATGACCGAATGCGTGGTTCTACTAACTGTCACATATAATGACCATCTAGGACATTGAAATGATGCTAAGAGACCGCAACTTGCACGATCAAAATGAGATGTATCATAACTAAAGATTTCGCCACTGACCAAATATGTGGCTTTTTTGAAAAATGTCCATTCAACAGTAGCCATTATTGCAACAGATGTAAAGAATTGGCATTGTTGCAACACGTTGCTTTATTATTACAGACGTTGCAAAGGAATGCTCCTCCCCATCTGCATTTGCGGGACAAAGTGAAAACCTGCTTTGTTTGATCTGTTATTAAAAGATAGAAAATTATAAGTCGCTAGGTTTTTTTAAATGCAGGTTGCTTTTCGATAGAAACAGACCAGATCTTTTTCCCAGGCTTGCGAAGGGAACCCGAAAAGAAAACAAGGCTCCTTGAAAAATACTTTCAGCAGGAATGATTTTTTTTCCCTCTGCCTTTATGTAGTGCCATGTTACGAACATGTCGAAAGTTGACACCAAAATAGAATCACTTAAATTGCATTCCTTATACACAACACACCTATCTTAAATTGAATTAAGGCAATCTGTCATTAGTAAATGGTAAAACTGTTTAGTTGTCAATGTTTTTACATTATGTATTACCTATACGAATTCAGCAATGATAAGCTATATACGAATTGGATTCTGTTTCCCAAAGCTCTGTCATACTTCCAGCACATTTCAAGCATGAAAATGTCTTAGGTTTTTTTCCCTGAATTTTGTGCATTTTGAAATGGGCAAAAGAGCCTCATGTAAGCATCGATTTTTCAACGAAATTGTTTCTCCGCGCAAAAAGGCACAGATTATAAATGTAAGTGCCTGTTTCATGATATGTTAATACACGTGTGGTGACAGCAACCACTTTAATTTAAAGGAATGTAATGAGAGGGAATGCGCTTTTTCTCTCTTCCTCCCCGTTTCTCGGCTATATACACGTTTCCTATTTTCTACTTTCACCTTTTTTTCCTATTTTCCTATTTCTTCTAAACGAATCCACTCGCTCGCTCATTTCCAAACGCTGACAAGTATGGATTAGTCTCTTCTACATTCAATCACTCTTCGTCTAACTCTTGACTACACGCAGCTTTTATCCAACACTCGGGCTTAGCTTACTTATGCGGCCCGCCTATTTTTTTCTTTTTTTTTTCTTTCACCGTGCTAAAGTTTGATTTATCCTTTGAGATTCGCACAATTTTGTTTCGTATTTTATTCCTGTTAGTGCTAGCAATTGTAATTTCAAATGGAACAAGCAGGTGCAGCTGGGACTTTTAAAAAATAAACACGGGTCGCGAATAAATGATCATTTTGCGATTGATTGGAAGTAGAAAAGAAAGAAAATCTGGATTTGGCTGCATTAGACTCGATGCTGTATACACAATATGTCCAAAGATGGCGATGAACGTCACCCAATCAAATAAGGTGCCACTGAATACAGAAGGTGTAAAGCCATTATAAACTGAGCTGTTACATAAATCTACATGATCATAATAAACCACGACTTGCAAACATACTTATCAAAATGTACACGTTTTATATCGTCGAATCAAGCCTTAATAACAAGGATTCAAACACGAAACAGTGAAACATTAAGGTCCCAAATATTAAAAAAGATTACGAAACGTGCACTGCAATATTCACTGGCAGTTATACTCTGACATCCATGCTACAGGACAAATTTCTTGCTTTTGTTGATGCAAAATAACTTTGATCTTCAGCAAAATTTCCATTAACTGGAATTGGGACGACCAGGCCCTGAATAGCAGATTCCAGTGTAAAATAGAAAAAGTAGTGTTGCCTCAACTTCGCATATACTAGCTGTTTTCACATTATTGTGAAAGCGAATTTCTTGAACTTTCCAGAAATAACGTTGATTTACACACAAGGCGAATGTGTGTTGCGTGCAAATCGCCAATAAGCTTCTTTGTAGTTTGTCATTGCAAAAACACGTTGCAATGCAGTCACAATTTGTATGAACACGACATTGAATGCGTATACATACATGTGGCATCGCGTATGCAGATGAAAACTTCAAAATAAGCCAATGCGTATGCAAAGTACCAGGCGAGTCACAAAGACAGAATTTTTTTCTCAGCTTTTTCTGTCATTTCAATGCTATTTTTTTATTGTGGCGACTTATAGCACGAAAACATTTCCCATGGCCACCTTCTTGAATGCCTTAAATGCGATGTTTACAGTTCTGGGAAATGGGGGCGGCTCTGCCTACCTGCATTTTTATGATATTTCTATTATGGATAAAATATATGTATTGTTGTCATTATGTCATTAAAACAAATCGCAGACATACACAGAAGGAGCTCTCCCTTTGTGCGTAATATTTGCAAATAGACATGACAACCTTCCAAAATACATGTCGTGACCACTGTTTGCATTTCATGCCAACATTCCCATGCATATTGTCCTAGCTCTGAAAAAAAAAAAACTATGTTACCTTGACATTTTTCTCCAGAACAATTTCCAGCTCTTCATACTCAACTTTGCCTAAACAATAAAGGAGCATTCGAGAGACTTAAGACGAACGAACCTCCAAGAATTGGCCACTACAGGTCATGCCTGACAATGAATCCAAGCAATCGAACAAAGAAATACTGTTTTAACGAAGCACTGAGTACACGGATAAAGGTCTTTCCAAACTCACGATGTATATACCGATTCAAACAAAGAAAGTAAACAAATTTATATACTTCACGAGACAATAAATGAAAATTCAATGCCAATGATCGAAGTATAAAGTGATTTGTAGAGTCCTGAACAGTGCCGGCACGTGCATAGGAACTGTGGAACTGCAGCACCCCCTATCACTTGATATCATTGATAACATGCAATACAATCAGTCCTTTTTCTTTAATTCTTTCTAATTTAGTTTATTCCTTAATTTATTTAATTAATTCTTTAGCCATCCCCCAGTTAATGAAATATGGAGTTGTGCATTTCACAGCTCCAGCAGCGCGGTGTTTGACCGTTTTGCGCATGCGCACATAGGAAGCTGCGCACCAGGCTGCGAGGGAGAGAGGGCACTGTCTCTCCCGCAGTGACGACCGGCGTGCTTCACAGCATTACTCCACAGCACCCCCACTAATTTTTCTTTGAGTCGCCACTGGTCCTGACGTACATGTATACCAACTATTATGGAAACATTTTTGTGTACATTTTATAGGAAACAGAAACCCATAATAATAAATTAAATAAATTGTATTGGAATACGAAGAAGAAATGCAAATTTGACATGTTTATTAAAATGAACAATCGCTTTCACAAAATATGCAATAAATCTACCACCACCACTAGTATAATTGCATCACTTTTTCTATCTAGCCAGCAATTGGCATTGGGTGCACATTTAAAATTCTGTAAAAAAAAAAACCCTGAAAAAGTCATCTGTAGCATTCAACTATTTTAAACGTAATAATTTGTTCGCAATGCTCTTGTAAAAATATGCAGTTTTCGTTGTTCTGGTATTTGAGCAGCGCAGAAATCGCGTGTATCAAACGATGATCATGTTGTCATTATATATGAGTTGCATTTGACTACACGCTATTATCAATGGTAAGGAATTCCTTTTGACAGCAATGTCACGATTCAAAGGTCCATACCATGCAGAGCTGCTTAATGCGCAAAAATGAGAAAAGAAAAAATTTCAAAACAGATAATTTGATACAAAGAACTAGACAGATAAAATCAAGAAGAAGCGATACCAATAACGTAAGACATATTCCAAGCAGTGTGAGATGAGCAATGATATGAACACACAAAAAACTCAATTATTGTGTGTATTCTTTACAGTTTATAGAGACTGCAATAAATCATTTATGGTTGGTAGTATCACATAGGTGCACCGACTCTAACTTCAATAACTTGTTCACGTACAAGAAGTATCTTTCATAAATTACGAAGATTTCTGAATTAATTCATTGCATTCAGAATTAAGAACTGTCTAGCTGTGAGAATACTGTCCATGCAACAGGTTTGCCAAGAAAAAGAAAGTTCTGCAGGCTGCTTCGCCAATGGCACAAATTGTTGGGCAACACTGAGGTATCTCACAAGAGGAACTTGACAATAACCACCGGATATTTTGGGTCCAGGAAGACGACACTGTTGTCCCAACTGGCTATTGAAATGTGCGGTTGACTCGAGACCCAGTGGCGGAGAAGAAGAATGGCCAACAGGGGCGGGAGAACCGTTTGCGCAATTTCGGAAGACCACACTGGCCATGTCCCCCTCCCGGGTGGTCCCTTTTCAAGGGAAGACTAGCATGACCCGAGTCGGACAAAGCGCATTACACGGTCAAACAAATGATAAAAGACTGGCAATCCTCTAATTTACAACTTCTTTAAACGTGTTCTACAAGGATTACGCTCACCATTGTTCTCCGTTGCAAGGTGTGCGCGGGAATAATGCAACTGTTAGACCTATAAAGCCTTTCTTCACGTCAAAGGACGTCTTAAAAACTACTTTACTAAAAAACCATTATTTGAGCGCACCTTTCATGCTCCAAATATCTATTGAGATTTGCAGCAATCCTCTTCTGGCGATTTTTTCGGTATCCACCCATCTTAAAAAACATCACAGCAACCCTCGATGCAAGAGACTACCGGTGTCTGGTCTCAAATGTTTCGTGAATTTCCTAAGATTATCATCCCTGAGTCACCACAGAAATTCTTTACACAAAAGATCTTGTTTTTCCCCTCGAAATATACAACGTTAACTACAAATGGCTGAACTGAGGCAACTTTTAAACAGTTTTTGCCATTTTTTTTTTTGCAATATAAACACAAGTTTAATATTCAAATACGTTGTTGAACAAAGGAAGAAACATGTTAACGAGACACTAAGCAAAAATACGCGAATGTTTCTGAACATTTCAAATAAGCAAGAACGATTTTTGATATTCTTAGCAAACTTGGATGTGTTTGGGTCACTTAAAAAACTTTGAGACCTTTTCGGAAGATTCAAATAGAAAGCAGACAGCATAGATGGAGATAATACTTTATTATAAAATTTAACACCATCTCAACATGATCTCAAAATTCCCTTATTTGGTAGTCTTCAAACAAGTGTAGCCAAGCTAGGTGGCATGCATGTATGCTTGTTCCGTTATACAATATATAATAAAAAAGCTACATGCATTTGAAAAGGGAGAAAGCTGAAGCAAGGGGGAAGTTTAAGGCAGAGCATTATGACTAATTCGGTAAATGGCCCTCAAACATTTCCACAAGTTAGGATATTCACACCCGATTGGAGCCATTTAAAATCTGTCCTAACCATGAAACACGACCACATTTCGTGTCGTCCATTCCGCTCGACTTGGGGCCATTGCGGAGGTAGAAAGCAGCCCCGACACCGAATTCGCCCTATTGGCTACACATTAAAAAGCAATCGGCGAGCACTCTTACGCTTAAGTAATTTTACAAAGTCTATATACACGTTAGACTCGCGTTGCGTGGATTCCCATATACACATTCGCTCGTCCATCATTAATCACGCTTTGGACCCATTGAAAGCAAATAAATCGGAAAACTCGGGTTTGATAAACTCGTTCGCCAACGCGTATACCTTAACCGAAATAAATGTGGGGCTGAGGCGCGACGGAAGGTAAGATCTCATTTGTCAATTGCCAAATGTATACTTGTTTGGGGTGCATTTTACACGGGGTAACAACAATGGAAAACATGTGAAAAAAGGAGGAGTCCCATCTTCTCACGCGAAAAAAAAAATGGGTGGACACTGGGCATGGAGGGGCAATGGGCAAGAAAAATGTAGGCCGAAATACCACAGAAACTTACAGAAATGACCTATACAAAAGCTATACTCAAACTCCTCAAGAAAGGGGTCACAATATTGGGTCAGGTCTAAAGTTGGATTTTTTACTGGCTTAAGAATATGTTTACACCTCAGAATGATATTTGTTTAAAATTGTATAGTTATGTACTTTGGAACTTGTCATTTTATGAGTATATTTTGAGAAATAAACCCTCTTGGAACATGATTATTATATTCCCATAGCTCTGTATATGTAATTTACGTAATTTAAACTAAATAGGATATTGGAGGATATTTGGGTTTAGGGTGAAATAAGTTTATTCATACCTAGATTTTGTCTTAATTTCATACAAGTCCATAAGTGGCACCCAACTTTTCGGACCACACTCGCGTCTCGCCACAATATATTTAACAAACGACAAAAACACGATTTATCTCCACCATATTGCTATGAATTTCGACCAATCCCACGGTTCATTTTCTCACGCATGCACGTCCATGTTTCACGAGTCATATTTTGGCTAGGAAATTTAAAGGATTTGCAAATGCAGTAGTTTAATTAGCGGAGAATCTATAAATCAGCGCAGGTTTACGGTCATTTCAAGCTCATATATATATATACATAGGAGTATAATAGTAAAAGCACTCGGCAACACCATGGAGAGACCGGATTAGCGGCATTTTGGAAATGTAAATAAAGTCGTAATTTATGTCGAAATCTGGTTCACTAAATGGGTTAGAAATGGCTCGTTGGGTTTTGTGGGAAGAGGTGCTTCTACAAATAAGTCCGTGAAATTCATCTCGGAGAATTAGGAAGACTCATCTCGGGATAAAACCTCGTTTCAAATGTTTCGTGCGGTTTTCTCGTCTCCTTCTCAGCGTGGTCCAATGTGTTAGAAACACCCTCCTCCCGTTGCATTTGACATTTTCTGGGCGCCCTAATTGGCTAAGACGCTTTAATTAAACGACATTAATTCACGATGTAGTAAACAAGTGGGCCTGCATTTCCCAATTAGCCGACTACAAGCACGCGGATTTCAGAGGGAAATGCAAAATGCTAGTAACGCATCTGAAAAACGACAACGATTAACGGAAATTTAAGAGGTCTATATAATGAACATTCGCTTTATTTATTATGGAATATTATTAAAGAGCTTGAAATTGTATACCATGCATGCTCAACTCTTTGGAATATAGTGATGACATTAAAAAGCATACTAAATTGCATTATTATAGTGTTTTGTCTCTAGTATATACAGAACACACATTTTCATTGTTCAGCACGTCCAATTATCACGATGGCTAACTGAGACCCAAATAAGGAAAAAAAAAACGTAATCGTTTTCTGATTTGTACTGCAATACAAGAGCACTGCAATCGAAGAAGCGTTTGGATGGAGTGCTCGTGTCCATTGTGTACAGGATGGGTGTCTCCTGTTCGACCCCCAAGCTCGCTACTCGGTATTCAATAGTTAATTTATACGCCAGTCCAGCTTCACAAAGAAAAAGTCCTTAAAAGCTGTCCTCTATGAAATATACGTGTTGCCTGATTTATTTCATACATTTTTGTTCTTTACTGGGCTTATCTTTTGGCTATTCAAAGGAAGAAGTCCCCAACCATATCTTCTGTCTGCTTTTCATTGGGGGACCATGCTAGCATTCTCGCCTGGGTACCTCAAATTACTCTTTTGAGCACCTCTGCGTGAGATTCTCTTAACAAGGGATCCCTCTTTTATGAAATCCGGAAGAATTATGGTCACTGATTCATTACATTCATCTATACTCTTACTGGTTCTGATATAACATGATGCCTATAAGGTGCACCTATACATCGAAGAATTTTTAAAAGCATTAATGATATGACAAATACTTCTGTTTTAACAAATTAATCCTTTTGGATTTCTAAATTACTTATTTAACAACAAAAACTGCTGTAATGTGAAAATAATTGTAGTAGTATTTCTGTATAGGTTTTTACAAATGAATATTTTGTGAAGATTGACAACACTGCTGTTCAGTGTGATCCCATGTCAGGCTCTTGTTCATATAATGTAATGTCTCGAAACTATTTATATCATTACACTTTACCTTTAAGTTCTGTATCTTTTGTGAGGAAAAAGGAAGGAGGTCCAGTACGTGTGATTTCTAGATGTCTGTAGATATGAAACAGATTTATCAAAACCAAAAACATTTTTTTTTATCCTTCGTCGCTGTTTTTATTCTGTCCTACCCTACAGAGTTGTAGTGTTCCTCATACCCTTAACCAGGTGCCCATTGTGAATCACTTAAACGCTACCCATGCCAGGGCAGATATAAGAAGTTAAGAAGAAAAATAGCGCACGGGGGCAAGGCATATAGTAATCTTGTTTATGGCATTTGCACCAAAAGGCATTTTGGCGTTGGGTTTGATGGCACCCTGTCAACCGCACAACGGCTCGGCTAATCTGTTGTCATGTAGATATGCTTTTCAATGGATGCATTCAGGTAATCGCCTGTTAGTCATGGTCCCCTCCACCAGAGGGGTCTTTTTCCATGCACCCTGCTCACGCAGAATGCCATCGACTGAAATCAAGGGTGGTTTCGGTCCTTCCAGCCCCTTGGCGTCTATGCCCTCAATGGAAACCAAGTTGCGCATTTGAGCATTTAGGGGTCAGCCAGTGTCACTCAACTCTGCGAGGCGCCTTTCAAGACCTCCGCATTTCACCTTTTTTTACCTGGCCAACGTGTTATTCCTCCCACACGGTGTCCGCGCTCTAAGGGGGACCTCTTGAAACAGAAGCCACCTCGGAGGTATCACAGAAATTTCATGGCCTGCCACATTCATCCATTCACACGGCACACCGTGAAACTGGCCATGACCAACACCGTATTGATCTTTTAACCCTGTTAGCACCAGGGGGTTTCCATATAGCAAATAAAATCCTTGCCCTGTTCATATCCAAAATGCGAATCAAAAATTTATTAATATACACTATATGACATGCGATAAACACATGGCACCTAAACTCACTATCAAAGTGATTCTATAGCCCCATAATGCATATATTGGATGAAAAACAATTCATTTATAACATGTATTTTGTCATACACTTCTGATGAATGAAATCAGATATATTGTATATACTATAAAGCTTTTCCGCCAAAATTGATCTCTATTCCAACAACATATCGTCCACCAGAACTTCCCCCAGGTTGTGAAAACTGTACAGGTATTGGAAATGTAATTCAGCTAACTGGAACAGGTATACAAAAATACCGTACAGTGTATACTGTAAGAAATTGTATTAAATTTAACCAACATTAAATTTAAATAGTGAGTTAATACAATTGTATGTTTAACTATAAAATGCATAACTTGTCCCTTATATAAATGTTGAGGGTCTTGATTGCTCCATGTGATTGCCGGGCGTTTTAATGATTATAATTATTTGTTTTACCAATGTTGCATGTATATACAGTAACTGCAGTGGTAATTACAGTTCTGGAGTAGCTCATCTTGCTTCAGTCATTTCGAGAGGTCAAAATGGAAATGGCCATTTTATCTGAACTTATGCGAGCTGAATTTTAAGCGATTAATTATCATCGAAGCGGAATTGTAGCCGGGTGAAACGAGGGGGAGATCAATGTCCAAAATTTAATTGCGATCGCGACACAATGCAAAACAAGGCGATTCCGCACGATATGCAAATGACCCTTCGTAAGACGGGTTATGACGATTATAAGACGTTCGTGTCGCATCTAATAATGCACTATTATCTCGTCGTCGCTAATTGCTCACTACGTGGAAATGTCCGAATTGTTGAGCGTGTTTAAGTCCTAATATGGGTTTCCTTATAAACATAAAGGATAATCCCTGTACACAATGGGGGAGTGGATACACGGCTATCTCGCCCAAATGGGTGTCACAATGAACGAATTTTAAATAGTTTAGATGGTGTTATGAATTACAATAAGAAGACAGGGGTAAAAAAAACCTTGTAAGCTGATAGGCATGGGAATACGATTGCATTGTTGTCTGCCCAAAAAAACTGCTAGACTGAAACCCTGTTACATGCATTGGGCGTTGCCAACAGGTCAGTCATAACATTAACCGAACCAGTAACGATATTGTTCGGTTATGTATTCAAAAATAAAATTACGTCCACGCCTGAGAAAATGGCGGGGAAAAGGAGAACATACGTATATACATATATAGGTCCAAACGTGGTGAAGTTAAACAAATGCAGTCCTAATGAACCCTTACTACTACATACTATACGAATCATATTTTCTCTAAATCTCATATACTGAATGAGAGTGATCTATTTGAATGGTTTGAAAAGTGTTTAGCAAAGAGAAGATGCTTTAGAGATGAGAATCAGTTCCGCACTCTATATCTACTTCTGAGGAATTTACTTTTCATACCTTCCTCGCCCGTTCAATCATTGAATAATTCTAATTTAAACGAGGATAACTGCATGTAAATAGGGAAAAGGCTATTTTTATCCTAAACCCCTTTTTTGCATCTACAAAGAGGCGAGTAATTTATTCCCTTCCTGCACACACCCATGGCATCTAAACGTATCTATTTATTCCGCGTTCATCGCTTAAAAGTTTGCTCGAGTATTAAGTAGATTTATTCCGTGAAATAAGTGCAATCTTCGCCTAAATTTAGCTCTAATGCATAGCAGATCAGCGCTATTATTTTTAGCCAACGTTAAGTCGCCTATCGTCATGCGAGTCGTGCATCGCCACTTTAAAACTCTAATCTTCTCTCCCGTTTTATTTCTGCAGGATTAGCGAGCGTGAGAAAAGCAGATTAAGGTGAGATCTTCAAACCGCTTAATTACGTATTCATTTCTTCTAGGCAAACCGAGACTATAAGGAGATTGCTTATAGAAAAGCCACATTTTAAGTTGGGTATACTTTGGGTGTACTTTCCGGAGCAGATGCTGAGAAGATAGGAAAGAGGGCGCGATGGAAAGTTTAATTCGAGATGAGCTGCATTTTAATTGGTTAAAAACGAGATTTTTAAGGCAAATAACGACAAAAAAGTTCGCGTTTTCAACGGTAACAAGCACGACTTACACGCACGGAATGCATGTTTCGCTGTTTTTGTTTCCCGAATATTCCCCCAGGGGCACAGTTCAGACTTATTCGCCGATGTCATTAAAATTGCTCGTTTTGCACTTTTTACCAGAGTACATGGATGTACATCGAAAACGGGCGACATGGAGTCTAGAAAATCCGGGGAAAGTCAGTGAACTTCGTCGAACTCCCCCCAAAAAACAACTGCTTATAAAGATGGGCTGAAGGAATCAAACCTCACTGAAGCAAAAGCTTCACAATAGAGATGGTTCATCACTATAAGTTAAAGATGGAGAAAAGATATATATTATTTTTACAAAAAAAATCAAGAATGGTTTAATGGTATTTTGTGATTGATGCTTAACACGATCACTTAACTAGATTTTCTGGCGAAAAGGCTTTAAAATCACGA